>JAOANK020002172.1:0-10009 GCA_026257165.2 Telfairia occidentalis | reverse complement strand
AACCTGCTGCCCTTAATAATGCTAGTAGTGTTGAGAAGATATCTCTCTATAAAGCTTAGGAAAGATCGAACAGGTTGGGCTTAATGTTTATATGAATGTGACTATAACAAGTAATATCAAGTCCAGAATTAAAAAACTGAAAGTGTTAAGAAATTTATGAAATTTGTAGAAAATTGTTCCCAGTTTGAGTCGACTAATAACTCACTTGCTGAGAAACTGATGAGCACATTAACCACCATTAAGTTTGATGGTTTTCATACTATGCATGAGTGTATCCTAGAAATGAAAAGCATAGCGGCAAAACTAAAGATCATGAGAATGAAAGTTAATGAGAGTTCCCTTGTAGGCGATTATCTCAACTTCTTACCTCCGTTGTGTGATCAATTATTTCATATGAACTATAATTCTTAGAGAGATAAATGAAATTTGTATGTAACATCACGTTATTTGATTTTAACATTATGGGTATTATTTTTTAATTAGTTTTCTATTAAGTGATTGAGAACTAATTGGGCTAATTAGGTTAATTTTGGAGTTAAGAATTTATTTGGATTTAGTTAAAAAGAGAGGATTAGGGAAAGATTATGAAAGTTATGACATTATAATTTTTGGATAAGATAAGAAAAAAGAAGATAAATTAGGGAAATATCATTTTTTTGTAAATAAGATTAAAAGTATTAAGGTTAGGGTTTTATGCATACTAGCCATCCATTTTATTTTTTTTTTTAAAAAAAACCCTTCTTCTTCTTCCTTGTCTCTTCTCTCTCTCTCAAGCATTCAATCTCTCTCACCCTCCCTCATCACCAGTGACATCTCTTTCTCTCTTACTATATCCAGCAATAGTGATGGCGTGGCCTACATCCACGGCGAGAAACCTTAACAGTGACAACAAGGTTTCCTCTCTCTCTCTCTCTCTCTAGACAAACAATACTCCCTAGTGGCAAGGTGTTTCTTTTTTGATAGGCAACAGGCGGTGCTACAGCATCACCACATGCAAACATCAAGCGACGGTGAGGCTTCAACAGTTACTGCAGACGTAGGCGAGTGGCGATAGCGAATCCCGAATTTTACTCCAAACCATGAGCTTCAGTAGAGCATGAGCTTGCTGAAGGGCGAGTTTCGATGCGTGGATAGGAAGAACAGGTAGATCAGTGGCTGGGCTACGAAGAAACAGAAGGAAGGATTTTTCTGGGCGGCAACTCGTGGTGGTCGACGTTGATGCGTGGCAGCAGCATTGGGCAGTGTGTTTTGGTGGAGATTTTTCCTTCAAAACAATAGTATAGTTGTGTATTTGGATTTCTAGTATGTATTTTAGGGTTAATTTTCATGTTTGGTTTTCTAGAGAAACTGTAGATCGAACCACTAGGATGACTTTTAGAAACGATGAAAATTAAGGTAAGTGGCTTCACTCTTGCATAAGCCTTGAAGCTAGGTTGGACAATTGTTTGAAACTTTTAATATGATATATGACGTAATTGGAATTATATTTGTGTTGTGTATTAAACTTTTGTTGGGCATAACGTGATGTTGCATTAAGCGGGATGTGTATCATATATATGTGGATTATGGTTGCCATAGGCATAGCATGTATCCTATGTTGTTGTTTAGGACCTTTACATAATAGAACGCATGTTGCATGTCATCTAATGATGACAACCATCTCCCATTATTGGGTGTCGGTGCTGGTGGAAACTTAGATACGTTGATTGGGTACTTCTATCATTAGTAGTAGTTAGATTTCTTGGAAAGCCCTCACACGTACCTCAAGTGTGAGAGGCAGAGAGATGAGATTAAGGTCGTTGTCACCCAAAGTTCTTATACTGAAGGAGGATCTCATATGATATTTGGATATGTAATATGTAAAGATAAATAGTAGATCCCACATGAACATTGTACGATTGCATGTGTTTGCATGTTTGACCTTGAGAGTCGAGGTCGCTTACTGGTCATTTTTATACTCATTATTTTCTTTATTTTATTTTTATTTTTTTAGGTAATAACAAGGGCGCATATGGTGGTTGACAAGAGGTGGTTGTGCGGTGGCCATGGTCAAGAGGTTTTATTATTATTATTGTTTTTTTCAATGTTTTAGAATTCTCCCTACGCTTTTAAGATTTGTTTGACACTAGAAGTTTATGTATTACTATTTTATTATTGGTTTTTAAATTCGAATCCCACTAAGTTTTATATTCTTATGGAACTTATATTTTTGTTTTCCTCTATTGAAACTTTTACAAGTCTTTTCATAAAAGAGCATGCATGCTAGTATCAATCTTAGAAAAAATTGAGTCCTAGACGTAGGGTCATTACATTTGGTATCAGAGAAAATATGGTGCTATGGACTGCTTACATCGTAAGCACTTTTGTGTCACTATGGCTATGTAACAACCACCTTCGTCACCACCAGGTATGCCTCTAAGATAAAGAATAAGATTACTTATTCTGTAAGAAAATGTGTTATGTTTTTTGTGTGACATGTGTTAATACTTGATTGTTAAGTTCTGTACTAATTAGGCTGATTGGGTTTAGTTTTTAGATCATGCCTCATTGTGGCAGAGGAGCCGGTGGACGAGGCAAAGGCAAAGGCGAGGCAGAGGTTGGGAGCGAGCAGTTCTACCACATATAGGCGCAGAGGACCCGCCTATAAAGTAACCTAGGGAGCAATGGAAGTCTATCCTAAGTTGCAGCTGGTGCACAACTCGTCGAGCAACCAGTGAGGCAACAGATTCTACCTGCAACAACACCTCTAATCGTGGAGGCCATGCAGTGAATGGTACAAGCAACGCTGGCCAACTATATGGCACAATTTTCCATAACCATGATAGTGTATCGCTTTAGGCGAGGAACATGAAGGATTTTAAGAAGTATGACCCACAAACCTTTAACGGGGTGTAAGTAGATCCCACTATGGTAGAGCCTTGGCTTCTGTCTATAGAAGCCGTATTTGGATATATGGATTGCCCCAAGGAGCAGCAAGTTCAGTGTGCCATCTTCATGTCGAGGGTAGATGCTTTACGGTGGTGGTAGTCAACCGAGTAATCAATTAATGCCACAACAGGGCCGGTCATGTGACTGTAGTTTAAGGAAACTTTTTTCAAACAGTACTAATCGACCATTGCGCGTTTTGAAAAGTAGTCTTAATTCCTAAATTTAATACAGGACAATTGATCAGTGGTAGAGTATGAACATGAATTCACTCGGCTCTATCATTTCGCTTGTGAGATGCTAGACACAGATGCCAAACAGATGGAGCATTTTATAAGATGAAGTTAGGGGCATGGTGGCATTCTTCTCATCACAAGATTATGCTATGGCCTTGAAAGCGGCCTCCCTAGTAGACTCAAAACTGACCAATGGACAGGCACAGGTGGCATTAGAGACCAGCAATTCCCAGACGCCTTCGGCATCGAGGTCCAGCTAGAGGCGGAAGATAAAATTTTATGTGCTGACATCCACTCATCCTCAATACTTCAAGAACATCTTTTCCAGGCCTAACTAGAATCAGGGCCAAGGGCAGCAAATCAGCGGACAGCGAGCCTGAACTAGGACGAACCAATATGCAAGATTTTCAGAAATAAACACTGAAGATGTTGCATGACCGGCAGCAAGGTCTGCTCCAAGTGCCATCAAGAGGGCCATATAGTGGTGAATTACTCGAAGAATGAAAGGGGAAGAGGACATGAAGATCAAATACCCAAACTGAGTAGCAACTTTTGAATATGAAAGTTGTTAAGGTGAAGTTGGAAGGTTCTATTATTTGATTTTATCATTAATGTCCGTTATTTTTTTCATAGTTTTTGGCTTAAGTGATTGAAAATTAATTGGGCTAATTAGGTTAATTTTGGAGTTAAGAATTTTTTTGGATTTACTTTTAAAAAACGAGGATTAGAAAAATATTATGGAAATTGTTTGAGTTTTTAATTTTTGAATAAGATAAGATAAAAGAAGATAAATTAGAGGAATGACATTTTTTTTTTCTTATATAGGAGGAAAAGAATCAGGTTTAGGGTTTTATGTGTACCCTATATAAAGAGAAGTTCAACCCTAGCCACCGAGAAGTTCAACCCTAGCCACGCATTTTATTTTCCAAAAGAAAAACCCTTCACCTTCTTCCTCTTCCTTTTTCTTTCTCTTCCACGCATTCACTCTCTCTCACCGTTCCTCACTACTGGCGACAGCTCTTTCTCTCTCCCTATCTTCGATGACATTGGTGGCGTGGCCTACTTCAATGGGAGAAATTCTAAGGACGACATAAAGGTTTCCTCTCTCTCTCTCTCTCTCTCTCTCTCTCACACTCGCTCTCACAAACAATACTCAATGGTGATAAGGTTTTACTTTTTCGACAGGTGGCAGGTACCGTTACAGCGTCAAAACAAGCAAACATTAGGCGATGGTAAGGCTCCAACAACTACTGCAGACAGTAGTAAAGTGAGTATTTTCTTCAAAATCGTGAACTTCCACAGCGCATGAGCTTGCTAGAGTGTGAGTTCTGGCACGTGGATAAGAGGAACAGGTAGATCAGCGGTTGGGCTATGGGAAAATATGATGGATTTTTCTAGGCTGAGGGCATGGCGGCAGCATTGGGCAGTGTGTTTCGGTGGAGATTTTTTTCCTCTCAAGGTTTTACTTTTTCTACAGGTGGCAGGTACCGTTGCAGCATCAAAACACGCAAACACTAGGCGATGGTAAGGCTTCAACAACTACTGCAGACAGCAGTAAAGTGAGTATTTTCTTCAAAATCGTGAACTTCCACGGCGCATGAGCTTGCTGGAGTGTGAGTTCTGGCACGTGGATAAGAGGAACAGGTAGATCAGCAGTTGGGCTATGGGAAAATATGATGGATTTTTTTAGGCTGCGGGTCATGGTGGCAGCATTGGGCAGTGTGTTTCGGTGGAGATTTTTTTTCAAAACCCTAATATAGCTGTGTATTTGGATTTTCATAATGTATTTTACGGTATTAATTAGATTGGATTACTTTTCATGTGATGTTTGATACAAAAACTGTAGATTGAACCACTAGGATTGTTTTTCAAAACTTTGAAAATTAATGAAAGTGGCTTCGCTTTTAGATAAGCCATGAGGCTAGGTTAGACAATTGTTTTAAGCTTGTAATATGATATGTGATATAATTGGAATTATATTTATGTTATATACTGAATTTTTTTTTTAGCATAACGTGACGTTGAATTAAGCGTTGTGTATGAGATACATGTTAATTAAGGGTGCCATGGGCACAACATGTTTGATATATTGTTGTTTGGGAACTTTGCATAATAGAACATGTTAGAGTGCATGTTGCATGTCATTTGATTGTGACAACCACCTTCTACTACAGGGGATTAGTGTGTGTGAAAACTTGGCTACGCTAACTGGATACCTTTATCATCAGTAATAGTTGGATTTCCTGAAAAACCCTAACACGTACCTCAAGGGAGAGGCAAAAGGATGGGATCAAGGTCGCTGTCAGCCAAAGTTCTTATAATGAAAGAGGATCCTATATGATATTTGAATATTTTTTATGTAAGGATAAAGAGTAGGTCCCACATGAGCATTGCATGTCTAAGTGTCGCGCTGCTATGCGAAGCGGTGGAGTGCTCCACTCTAGATGGCGAGAGTCCAGTAGCTAAAGGCATCACTAGCTTACGCTCTGACCCCAATAGCATGAGACATGTGGAATCTTGTGCGAATCAGCAAGGACAACTTTGCAGTGCTAAATACTCCTGTGATGACGGATAGTGAAGTAGTATCGTGTAAGAAAGGTGAAAAGAACCCCCGTCGGGGAGTGAAATAAAACATGAAACCGTAAGCTTCCAAGTAATGAGAGGAAACCAGGACTCTGACTGCGTGCCTGTTGAAGAATGAGTCGGCGACTCATAAGCAGTGGCTTCGTTAAGGAAACCCACAAGAGTCATAGCGAAAGCGAGTCTTCATGGGGTAATTGTCACTACTCATGGACCCGAACCTCAGTGAGCTATCCATGATTAGGATGAAGCTTGGTGAAACTAAGTGGAGGTCCGAACCGACTAATGTTGAAGAATTAGCAGATGAATTGTGGTTAGGGGTGAAATGCCACTCGAACCTAGGGCTAGCTGGTTCTCTGCAAAATGGCTAACCCTAACGGTCGGGGTTGCTTACTAGGTCTTTTTATATTCATTTTTTTCTTTCTATATTTAATTTTTTAGGTAGTAACAAATGCGTCCATGGTGATTGACGAGAGGCGGTTGCATGGTTGCCATGGTCACCAGATTTCAGTTTGTTTTTGCATATTTTAGATTTCTCCCTACTCTTTTATGTTTTGTTCGAAACTAGCAGTTTATGTATTTTGAACTGTTTTCTTAATTCAAGTTACTCTTTTCTTATTGGTTTTTAAATTGGGTTCCCACTAAGTTTAAATTTTCTTATGGAACTTATATTTCAATACTTAAATAAATTTATGTTTTCCTCTCTTGAAAATTTTACAAGTCTTTTTATAAAAGAGCATGCATGCTAGTAATGATCTGTTGAAAAATTAAGTCCTAGAAGTCAGGTTGTTACATTGTATGAATTGAAAAGTATGCTCATTCCAGAGCAAGCAAGACTTAAGAAAGTCGAAAATTCACTCTACCATCTCATTAGGCATAGAGGAGCTTGAAAGAAACCAAGAAAGAAGAATGAAAATTGCAAATAAGGAAAACTAAAGATAAATAAGTCATTAGCCCAATTTCATGAGAAGAAATAAATTAAGGATAAATGTTACTTTTGGGATAAGTCAGGACACTATTAGAAAGATTGCCTAAAATGTTAGGCTTGATTTGAAAGTAAAGGTAAGTGTAATGCTTTAGTATGCTATGAATCAAACTTTACTGAAGTTCCATATAACAAGTTGTGGATTAATTTTGGTTGTACTATTCATGTTTGATGATAGGATTCCTTACGGCTCGAACCACAAACTCTATAGACATTGCATCATAATGTTGGTACTAAACATTGTTTATCCATGAATGATCAGCTTACTTGTGGCATAGATATTTTTGTCATATATTTAGAGAAAGAATTGGCAGATTAGTAAAGAACTAAATCCTTCAAGACTTTGATTTTACTATTTTTGGAATTTGTGTCGGTTGTATAAAGGTTAAAGAAATAAAACACACAGTCAAGAAAACTACCACAAGAAGCTTCCAACTCCTTAAAATTATACACTCTGATATTTATATGATTTTGATGTTCCTTTTGTTTTGGTGGAGAAAAGTATTTTATAATTTTTATTGATGATTTTCACGTTATGGATATATCTATTTGCAGCATGAAAAATCTCAATCGATTAGATAAAAAGGTGAAAATTGTAAGGTCTGAAAGAGGTGGTGAATATTATGGAACATTTGATGAAAAGAGACAGTGCCCTAATCCATTTGGTAAATTCCAACAACAAAATGTCATTGCGGAAATGCATAATCGTACTCTATTGAACATAGTTATGAGTATCTTAATTAATTCATCTTTATTCATAACATTGTGGATGTATACTTTAAGAACAGTTCAGTACTTAATAAACAAGGTTTCTAGTAAGTCAGCTTCAAAGACACCTTTTGAATTGTGGACAATAAGGAAACTCATTTTAAGACAGCTGCATGTTTGGGGCTACAAAGGAAAAGTAAGAATTTATAGTCCACACAAAAATAAACTTGATGCGAGAACAACCATTGATTTTTTCATTGGTTATCAAGAAAAATCTAAAGGTACGAGAATAGTTGAAAATTAAAATGCTAGGTTCATTGAGAATTGTTAAGTTAGTAGAAGTTTAGACCCACGTAAATTGGAAATTCAAGAAGTCGGGGTAAAAATTCCTTCATCTAGAACTTCTTCGATTGAGACTTGTACCACACTAGATTTAGTTTATGTTGTCGTTATGTTGGGCAAGTATCAAAGTAATCAAGGAATGAATCATTGGAAAGTTGCAAGAAAGTGTTAATATATTTGCAAAGGATAGAATATATGCTTACTTAACGAAGATTTGATCATGATGAGGTGATTAAATATTCATTTTTTGATTATGCTCGATGTGTGGATATATGAAAATTCTTGTACTCATTGGCTATTTGTTCTTATTAGCTAGAGCAACAATTTCATGGAAAAGTGTGAAGTAGTCTATTGTCGCAACACACTGCAGTATCGCAAGTGCACAGGTCTAATTGTAATCTAAAATGGTCTAAGAGACTAAGTATCGTCCTCTGAAAATTGGGTTACTACTCTATTTAGTACAAAGATAGTAGTTGTAGATTTTATTTAGGGAAACAAACTATCATGCAATGTATCTAATCTAGAAACAGAATAGAATGAGAACGCTAATAGGCACGTAAAGAGAGGACAATAAAGGAATAAGTAGCTTTAAGGTGTTGGCTTTATAAATGGTGCAATTAACTATCTGATTCAACTCGACAGATGCATTTAATTACCAACTTCCTAAGTCTAAGGTTATAAACCCGAGCTTCCTCGTCTCAAGATCCATCAACCATCACTTAGACTCCCTACAAGATGTCTCGCAATAAGAAGGTAAAAAGTAACATATTTCGGACCTCACACGCTTCGCTATCACTTTCCCACATAGAGAAACATGCATATAAATCCTCATGTCTCACTTTACTTCCCTTTCTTTCGAACAAAGCAGTAAAACAACATGCAATATGATCAGTATTCACTACAATACCACAAATGTATGGGTCAAATTCTAATATAAAACAGCCCTATGGCTGAGTATCGTCCTCTGGGAATCGGGTTATAAATTTTCTTAGTTTCCAATTAATTGTTCCAATTTTATCTATAGATTTGTAGGTTATATTTAGTGATAAAATTAAAGATAAAAACAATAGAAGGTTGCATGCGTAGGGAAGAAAATTTCAAGATAAGGGAATCCTAGGGTGTTGGGTTCTTTTTAAGCTATTTTGACTTATTAAACAATTTTAAGCTCTTTTAGATGCTAAAATCCCAGACTTAGAAGTTCTAACATATTAAGGTTTTCTTTCTCAAGTTCCCCTAACCCCAACATTCAATTAATAATTCAATTTCTTGCAATTTTTAAGAAAATATGGCAATTTGATTGATTCTAAAATCTGCGTCAATTCAAACCTAGCACTTTCATGGATAAGTTTGAAAGGCCTAGCATTCAGGTTCTAAATATTGACATGCTTTTTCAAGCGAAATCAATAACAAAAAAAACTATTCCACATTCTCCTTCAAGCATATTAATAAATTACACAAATACTAGGAGGATTTAGCAAACAAAATTCGACCATAAAATAAATCAACACATCAAATTAATCTTAAAGAGTTCAACACCCTAACATTACAAGGTTTTTAGCCACACTTTGGCTCTAAAATCTCACAAATTTAGTTTTCAAAATAGTAGCAACAGTAAGAAAAAGAAGAAAAAAAACACTCCTGGATTGTCTCGACGTCGTCTCCTCCATCAAGCGGGTCCACGTGCCCTTAGTTTTCATTCACACGCACCTGGAATGGCTCTTCCTCGTTCAGCAATCTGGAAATCGACCTTCTTCTTTGTCTCTCGGAATTTTCTCTCCCAAAAATGGCTCTTCCTTCACTTAGAAAATAAGTACGTTTTTATAGAAAGCATCACAGCGTCGAGACGCTACACTATAGTATTGAGACGCTATGCTTCAATTTTACAAAACTACCACTATGTTTTTTAAGATTAGGGAGAATATTCAAAGTAGTGTCTCAACGGTATAGCATTGTGTCTCGATGCTACATCGAAATCTCACATTCTACCTTGCCCAATTCATAGTACCCTTGAGATGCTAATATTCCAGAGTCTCAACACTGATGTCTTTTGCCCTCTTGTTACTGTTTGGGCATCTCAACGCTTGTCTTTAGCATCGAGACGCTGGCTGTCAGATTGCTCCTTGATCTTCATCATTGACTTAGCCAATTGTTTGGGCTCTGCCCTGTCAGCTCAAGTGTCTACCATGTCCAACATGTTGAAAAATCTCACCATGAGTAATGCAACTCAGAACAC
>JAOANK020002152.1:0-10010 GCA_026257165.2 Telfairia occidentalis | reverse complement strand
TAAAACCATAAACGGAATCACAATGCATTACAATGAGTCAAGGCGGAATTCTGCCACTCAAATTCACCATTAAAACATAAATTCCTATGAAAAACACAAAACGAAACAAGTCTAAGAAAAGGGAAGGAAAACTCCCAAGACGCTTGCCAAACTCGTCCCCGCCGTAAGACCCGCAATCCCAAGCCTCGGATTGCTCCTGGGACTCCATGGGGAGCTCCCTCTCCTTCGAAACACCGTGCTCCAAGTCATGCTCTTGGTTCTCCAAATGGCCTCCCCGTTTTTGGATGACAAAATGAACTTAAAAAGAGCATTCTGCCGCAGCGTTGAGAAGCCATAAGTCAGCGTCTCAACGCTGCCTCATGTATGGTCAAAGGCGGGCGGCACATTTAAAATTTAGGGCAACAAAAGATGACAACGTTGAGACACTGAAAGACAACGTGTCAACGCTGATGGGCTGCGACAGGATAGGCGAGCGCATGGGCCCACGCGTGTGGGTGCGCAGCATTGAGGGCTGCGTCGCCCGATGTCGCAACGCTGGGGCGTTGTGCGAGCACATGGGCAGGCGAGGCACGCGTGCGCCTGAGCCTGAATTGCTATGGCGTTGAGAGGCCGTTGAGCAGCGTCTCAACGCTGTTGATCAAATTTCTAGAAATTCAGCATATTGGAGCGTCTCAACACCATGGTCATGCATCTCAATGCTGCCTCCTCTGGTCCTTTGTATTTTTGGCCTCCTTTCTTTTTTCCTTGGCCGAAATTGGTCTTCTTAAGCTCGGTTTTTGACCCAAACAACCCCTAAATCATATTTTCTTCTAATTAATCTCGATACCTACAAATTAACATAAAAACACGTGAAAGCACCGAAATTAGCGAACAAAACTAGCTAGAATTAAGCCTAAGGATAGTACATTTTCGTGTGCTATCAGATTGCTCCAAGCCAAGAACGCTTAACTTTAGAGTTCTTATGATTGAGCCATCGAAAACGAAGGTGCACCTTGTTGGTATAGGTAGTAACTATCAATTCTTTTAAGCCTTTCTTAACCATGTTTTCATAGACTCAGGATCCCTCTCATTCGGATGCAGTGTTAGTTCTTTCATGTACCCTCCTTTACCGGGTGTTACGTGCCCACCAGCTTCCGTTTGGTTCATCCTCGAACCACATCCTACTTGGAGAGGTCTGCTCTGATACCATCTATAACGCCCCAAGACCACAATTCAGAATCTAGATTCTGCACCTACTAGGCTCGGCATTCCCCTGCGACCTGCCTATGCTACCTACTTGACTTGAACTACTTGCGAGAGTGAAGATTGAGCCCACAGACAAACACAAGTCATTCTAGCATGCTTTGTCCTCAATCACATGCTTCCTAGGAAAATTCCCTAGGATGTCACCCAAAATAAGATTTCTCAAAGCCAAGCACGTCTAACTTTGGAGTTCTTATGATTTAGCTGTCGAAAATGAATGTGCACCTTGTTGGTATAGGCAGTCACTATCAATTCTTTTAAGCGTTTCTTAACCATGCTTGCATAGTCTTAAGATCCCTCTCATTCGGATGTAGTGTCGGTTCATTCATGTACCCCTCCTTTATCGGGTGTTACATGCCCACCAGCTTCCGCTTGGTTCATCCCCAAACCACATCCTACTAGGAGAGGTCCCACTCTGATACCATCTGTAACGCCCCAGGCCTAGGATTCGAAATCCAAATTCAGTATCTACTGGCCCCAGCATTCCCCTGTGGCTTGGCTACGCTACCTACTTGAGTTAAACTACTTGCGAGAGTGAAGACTGTCCCCTAGACCAACATAGCCACTTCTAGCATGCTTTGTCCTCACTCACATGCTTTCTAGGATGTCACCCAACATAAGATTGGTCCAAGCCAAACATGCTTAACTTTAGAGTTCTTATGATTGAGCCACTGAAAAGCAAGGTGCACCTTGTTGGTATAGGTAGTCACTATCAATTCTTTTAAGCCTTTCTTAACCATGCTTGCGTAGTCTTAGAATCCCTCTCATTCGGATGTAGTGTCCGTTCATTCATGTACCCCTCATTTACAGGGTGTTACAGAGAAAGAGTCTATAGAAGAAGTTTGGATAATCTAATGTAGGTGTCGCATTGCTATTCTTGTTTCTATTCTCACGGTTTTGATAACTGTATTTTTCCATAGTTTGTAAAGAAATGTAACTACTTTAACGATCAAGCCAAGGAGGAGCGATAAAGATTCCTTCTGTACTAGATCATTGCCAATCTTTTTTTCAAAACATATAGTTAAAGTCTTGTTGGAAAGATAAATTTCTTTTGTTAATTACAAACTAAATTAAATGTGCCCAATTTACCATGCAATCATTCTCTATTAGATAAAGAAAATATTATCCAACACATTTTTGTTTCTTTAAATTCATAGAAGAAAACGATAAGGGAAAATACTATTGACAAAATTTCGCATTAGTCTATGGTTAAAACATGCATATATTTAATAATAATTTATGTTTGTTCTTTTCTTAATGCCAAATAACTTAAAACAACCTACGATATGAAACCTATCGCATATGCGCTTCATGAGAAACTTTTAATATTTTTATTGTCGATTTTTTTTATAACCTCAAAGATGTTCTTTAAATCGTTGGTCAATTTTTTTTCAAAAAAAGAAACAAGTTTAAAAAAATATTGTTCTATCTTTGTTTCTTCTGTAACGATCTAAAAATGATAGCGAAAGTGAAAGTTAAACTATTTTCTTTGATTTAGACAAACTTGACCTTATGAATGCTAAAAGTCAAGTTGGACAAAAAATGAGACATTGACTCTTTCTTTCCCAAATATTAGTTAGTTTTGTTGGACTAATGATTTTCTTTCATGAATTACCACCTAATTTAACTGTGTTCAGAATCGACCATGTAAGCATCCTTTTATTTGATAAACAAATTATTATTAAGTAAATTTTCTTCTTTGCAAAAACTGAAAACAAAAAGAGATCATAATACTATGTACAATTTTTTTTAAAATTATTTTGTTACAAAAAGATAACTACAATTAGTTATAAATAATTCTTCTTCTTGCTTAGAAAACAAATGAATGCTTGTTCACATGTTTAATCAAAGTAAAAAACTTGATAATGGCCTATGTTATCAAACATACTCTTATGCATCTTTTGATAATCATTTCATATTTTTGGTTTTTTTATTGTTGTTTTTGGTTATTAGAATCTTGGTTACTTGAATTGTTTTAATTTTGTAGTTTAAAAGAAATTATTGACACCGAGAGTAAATTTTATAAAGACAAAGTAAACAATTTAAAAATAATATGGTTTTGTTGTTCAAACTCTCTTTGTTTATTTGTTAATTTGGACATTTCTTCCCTTAAACATATTTTATCACATATTTTCCCTTTTGAAGGTAAAAGTTTGAGTATAAATGTCCTAGCTGCCTTAAATGCCTAAGATGCGACGTCGACTGAAAAGCATATATATAGTGAAGAAAGAAGAAATCATTATAAAAAAAAGCCTATAAAAAGAAATTAGTTAATTATTCAAGGAACCTTTTTAAAATAGAAATGAAGTGTGTTTTTATTTTCTTTATTTTTATTGTTGGGTTTTTATATTGTAAAACTCATTGCATGCAAACGTTGTAAACATATTCTATTATCAATAAAGTTGTTATTTAATAAAGTAAATGGTTAATATAACTCTATAAATCCAATAAACTAAGAACACATGACTATACTATGAGTACTTGAACCTTATGTAGAGACATAAAAGTGGATCAAGTTCGAGTAAATAGTCAAAATGGTCTATAGTATAAGGATTAGGATGTGTACCTTCTCCTGGGGACAATATGGGACGCGACTTGCTCTGTATATGATACAAACGATATGATCCTGAATCGTTCATGTGGAGACATGCTAGTGGGGGCATCCTATGCAATGAGTTTGCATAAGACCGGACTGCGAAATGGTCACTGTTTGTTTATAACATCGTTTACGAAAATCACTAACTAATTTTAAATTGATGACCCAGGTAACTCGATCTTAATCCTGAGCTAACTATGAACGTCTATTTATTCGAGATTATCCTTAGATCTGCATGGGTGAGAGAAGCTCATTATCGCTTGCTCAATATGCCTCTCATTTCAGTGGTAAGACCGGGTTGATAGTTGGGGACATAGTTCTGCAAAATGGAATTCATTCCTACCCGACTATGGGGATAGTAGAAAGGTTGTTCCCTTAAGTGCTGATTTCAGGTCTTGAACAAGGAGCCCTACCCTCTCATTGGCTCGAGAGGGAATCGGTTTGGTGGTTGGACCACAAACCAAGTTGTTCATTAGAGGGTCAGTGGTACTTAAGAAGTAAGAGGTAATCCAAGGGTAATACTGTAATTTGACCCAATTGAGATTACGAACAACCTGTGAAGTGTCGACTTACTGATCATGGATATATCAAATAGACTAAATATATCTATAGTGAGGAGAGTGCATCTATGGGCTTTAGTGGAGTGACCCGTTAGTTAACGAATTTTGGTTAGCTAGGTTAAAGAGTTTAACCGGCTAATCTTGAATCTTTGGAGCTCATGATCTATAGGTCCATTTGGCCCCTCGGCTAGCTCACATCAAATAAAACATTAGGACAATGTGGTGAATGAGTTTGAAGCGTTCAAATTCGGTTTAGGGAATGCACGTTAAATATATATGATATATTTGACCTCTTAACGTTTAACTATGAATTAAACGATCAAGGAGAGTTGAAAATAATGTTTTAATGAGATTTAAATGTTATATATATGAATAGGGATTCATATTCAAAAAAATAGTTTTTTCGAAAAATTGAGATTGAAGGTAAAATAATATTATTTTAAAATGTGATATTAAAATAATTTTAAATTAAATTAAAATTGCTTTAATTTAATATTTGGTTTTTGGTTTTTAATTTAATTTATGAAATTAAGTTAAAAATGAAAAAAAAAGAAGAAAAGGAAAAAAGGAAAAAGAATAGAAAAAGAGAAGAAAATGAAAAAAAAATGATTTTCCATTTTCATTCTCCTTTTCCTTCATCTTTTACCGCCTCCCCCTTTCATTGATACCTCACCAATTGAGTGTCAATTGTTGAGGAGTTAGTTGTGCATCATTCCCTCTATAAGTAGAGGTGAATTTCGTGCAAAGATTGATTGATGAAGGAGAACAATTAGCTCCCCAAAGGTTTGGTGTTCAAAGGACGACCAAAAGCTACCTCCTTCCATTCCCTCTATTTCATCACGATTTTGGATCCCTCCATCCGTTCTAAGGATAGAGAATAGCTGAGAAGACACTAGTAGTTGTCCAGGAGGTGATCGTGACCTAATCCGCGGAGAAACAAAGGATAATTCGAGCTACAAAGGTATGTTTCTAAATTCTCTATTTTTCTCAAGTTAATAACATGATTTTATCCATTAAATTAAGCTAATTAGAGTGCAATTCGATCTATTCCACTGCGCATGCATGTCTATCTATCCTTCATTTATCTCAACTATTGAGCTTTGAGACATTTTATTTTCTAACTTCATCCTTCACAAAAATATAACCATGATTTTATTCATATTTATTGTTAACAAAATTTGTATGGATGAGAATGTTGTGGAAATTGTGAAATTTATAACGGTATTAACATGTTTTCGTGTAAATTTGCATGTTAACTCATATTCCAATTATTTTTAAATTGTAATCCTTACACCTTTGATTTAAACAAATAGTTTTTCTTTCCTAAGTACATGTTTAAACATGATCAAAATTCTACTCCAAGTAACTTTTCTGTCTAAATCCACAATGAATTATACATACTTTTTCAAATAGTGGTATGAATTGATAGAAATAGAATTTATAAACATGAGGAATCAATAAAATTAAACAATATTGTACAAGGCTAGGCATATTTTCATAAAATTTTGTTCTCCATGGTTTGTTTTAGTTGCAAATCGATTTGATAGGCACGATATTGTGGTTTGGATTGGGAGCAACCCACCTAATTGGTCCTTTGGGCTTGCAGGTTCGGATGGCAAAATTCGGCATTGGAGCACTTACATGCTTTTGTTGAGGAAGATCAAAAGTGAGAAATTCATTTGAATTTGGAGGCTCTGAAACTGACAGTCCATGTTCTGAAGAAGGTGCTTCGGTGATAGATGTTCCACTAATAGTTGAGTTGTGGCTTTTAAAGTTTTTGGGACCAGTATTTTAGCAAAGATGACTCTAGAAGTCATCAGGCGTGTTGTTGGAAAAGACATGGTAAGGAGAAAGATGTAGATGAAAAAGAAAAGACAATGTGGTAAAGCTATTAATGATGATGAATTTCAAATTGCAAAAAAATAGATGAATTGTGGAGGCACGTTTTTGGGTTTTTTATACATGATGCCAGGGTTATAATCTTGTGTAATGTACTACGATGTGAGAGAAAGAGCCTATGGAAGGAGTTTGGACAATCTAATTGTAACACCCTAGCTTCTAAACTTAGACTACCTAGGGGTCGCTACTAGCACGCATGCTCTTAAATAAAAGTTTGAAAAAGATTTTCCCAAATTTGTAATCGATTTCCATAAAAACATAAATATCTAAGTTCAAATAGTATAATGAAAATAGTTTGGATCCCGAATTTAAAACAATTCAAAGGGAAACTAAACACAATTCAAAAATACGACATTCATTCCAATATTAAAAGAAAACTATGCGACTCCTAACGTAGTCTCATGCAGAAGACTACAACACGTGACCATGGCCTCTAAGCAGCCCTCCTCATCATCCACCCATGTGGTCATTGCTCTTACCTAAAAAAAAAAAGAAAATGAATAGATTGAGTATATAAAATATACCTAGTAAGTAACTCCGACCCCTGGGGTCGGACATGCAAACACAAGCAGTCATGCATCTCATGTCGGACCTACTTCCTAACTCTCATTGGAGTATACCATCTCGAGGCACCTCAAGCACACAGCAGCACAAAGCACAGAATGTATCTCAAGGAGGTTCTTCGTTCAACACACAGAAAAGATAGTCTATCCCACAAAGACACATCAAGCACACAGCACCAAAAAACGGAGAATACATTCATGGAGATCCTCAAACACAACACTAAGGAGAGATGATATAACTCCTAACTCATGAACATGCAACACACAATGCATAACTGTGCATAGGTCCCAAACACATATCATATAATCTGAAGCCACAGGGTATCCAACATACAATATTCCTCTAATGCCCCTATCATCCGTACAACACATACAACCTATACTCATGGCATATAGCAATCATATGATGACCATACACACAACATGCTTATCACACTAGGACATCATCACGCTAAAATCATAAACTATATGAAATAGGCATGTTTAACACATACATCACACAATTCAAACAAGTTACCTGCCTAGCCCAATGATTTATCTAGGAGCGAAGTCACTTACCTCAAATCTCAGGAAAAACAACAAGTGAAACCAAGGAAGATAGGTAATGCATTCTTTAAGCAACCTAAGTAAAAAATACCAAAAATACCCTTATTAATCCTAAATTCCAATTAATTAAACAACTGAAAAAGGAATTTAGTGTTTTAAGGGGCAAACGACACTGGGAAAACACCGCTGTTTCTGGACCAGCTGCAGCCCACGCGCCGCCGCCGTTGGGCGAGTGCCTCCCACGCGCCACCTTGGATTGGCGAACAGGGACTAGTTTCGAAATCTACTCACCGTTAGAAGTTCAACGCCGCCGGAATCAGCCCCAAAGGATCGCTGAAGTGCGGCCTGAAGCCTTGACGCCAGTCCCTCTTTCTGCCACGCTTGAGCTTCCACCACTGCTCAAATCATGATTTTGATTTCACCAATGTGTAGATCTCGACCTTATGGTGCTTCTCGACTTTTCGTTTGCCAAAATCACCCTTTCAAAAGTCCTCGAAAGAGGGGATAACATGGTTAAAATGGGGAAAAACTGAGAAAACACAAAGTTAGAAAACTTTGATGGCCTACCTGTTCTGGTTGGGATATGAGGAGGTGATGAGGAGGTTGTCCTCAAAATTTGAGCCAAAACGGAGCTATGGAAGTGGGTGAACTAAAAAAGGAAGAGGAAAAACACCTTGTAGTCGCTGCCACAGATCTCGATCGCCACTCAGCTTCTGCCACCACCTACTACTGCCTTCTGGGAGATGGGTGCACATGAGGGAGGGAGGTTTGGTTGAGAGGAAGAAAAATTTCGAGGGGAATGAGGAAGCTGGCGTGAAAGGGAGAAAAAGAGGGGAATTTTGGGATACCCTCTTTCTTTTCTTTTGGAATAGGAAAAGAGTTTTAGTGGCTAGGGTCCCTAATGATGTGTTTATAGGGTTCACCTCAACCCTAAACCCTAGCTCTAAGTCCGCTAATTATGAGAATACCATTACTTAAATTTTCTTCTAATTTTCCCAAAATAAAAACCTCCTCTAAATCATTAATTATTAATTACAAATTCCTCCTCCAATAATCATAAAATACAATCCAAATAAAAAATTTAGTCCCTTAATTACATAATTCAACAACTCAAATATGGAAAAAAAATTTATAAAATTAAGGGACGTTAGACTAATGTAGGTGTCGCATTGCTATTCTTGTTTCTATTCACGCGGATTTGATAACTGCATTTTTCCCCAATTTGTAAAGAAATGTAACTGCTTTAACCATCAAGCCAAGGAGGAGTGATAAATCTTTCTTTTGTACTAGATCATTGGCTATTTGTCTTCAAACAATTAGTTAAAGTCTTGTTGGATAGATAAATTTCTTTTGTTAACTACCCCCTTGAGAGAAATCCTTGTAATTTTGTATTAGAATAAGCTCATTCCAAAAAAAATTCTTTTTTGTTACAAGGTTTGAACACTCTATGATTTTAAACTACATGGAGGAAAGAATTTTCTAAAGCAGAGTTGCAAGAAAAAGGAAGCCAAAAAGGCAAGATTAACTCACTCAAAATAATTTCCTTTACTGTAGACCCTTCAACGATCAAAAATTGCAGCAACAAGGGAAGAAAGTCGCTCTAACAAACGGGATTTGCGTTGATTGAGTGATTGAATATCGAAGAGGAAGAAGGAGAAAAATCTGTCTTGATAGGTTGTTGTTCTGCAATGGCTGTAGCTGTCTCACGCTTGAAAAAAAGGGGCTAAGAGCTTAGAAAGGAAAGTGAATTGATGGAGTGAGTGACCTGCTAACCACCAGTTGGAGAACTGTCCTTGTTTGAGAAATTTAAATTGTGTTGTTGAGCTGTCATGGGTGTGATTGTGCTGGATGTTTTTAATAAAAAAATTAGATAGAGATTCATGATGATTTTCTTCATTCTTCTTCAAATTGGAGGTAGGTAAGCACCGAACGCCAAGTTTGTCCCGTAGATCTCGAAACGTTGCTTTAGAGAGGGGCTTTGTGAAGATGTCAGCAAGTTGGTATCTTGAAGTCACATATCTGGTAATAAGTGAGCCTAAGGCTACTTTTTCTCGAACAAAGTGATAATGTAGTTCAATATGTTTAGTACGAGCATGGAAAACAGGATTAATTGACATATGCATGGCACTCATATTATCACAAAATAGTTGTGAGAGTTTAAGTAAGGGAATGTGCATTTCTTTCAATAAGAAGGATATCCATGTGAGTTCAGTTGTGGTGTATGAGGACATGACATTTTATGTTGTATTCCACTTTGGCCAAGAAGATTTTTTAGAGTTGTGGATGTGAATTCTCCTCCTCCATCCGTTTGAAGTATCTTTATTTTTTTGTCTAATTGATTTCAACATTCAACTTGAACTTTGTGAAGCAAGAAAGAAAGTTTGATTTCCTTTTTAATGGAAATATCCATGTATACCGAGAGTAATCATCTATGAAACTTCCATAATATTTGAAAATTTGACAAGGTAGAATAGGAGCGGGTCCCCAAAGATCACAATGCACTTTATTCAAAAGAATCTTACTAAAGTCAGTATTAGAAATGAAAGGTAACTTGCAACTTTTGCTCATTTGGCAACTAGGACAAATAGACATACTCTTTTTCCA
>JAOANK020002141.1:0-10010 GCA_026257165.2 Telfairia occidentalis | reverse complement strand
TGATTACAAGATTTAAGAGATTTTTAACAAAATAATGATTAATAATTAATTTAAACAAAAAAATAACATAATTGAAATATTTTTAATTAATGTTAACATTAATTAAAAAAGGAAATTTGAGGACAAAAAAATTATTTAAATTTTTTTACGAAATATATTTTGGTAAAAGCAATACAATAAAAAAAATTAGAAAATTTAAAAGTGTAAATTTTTTTAGGAAGAGACTTTTGTGAAAAGAGAGTTCAAATACTAGCCTCCCAACACAATTTTTTTAAAAATAATACTTACACGGGTGATTTTAATAAATTCCAAGGGTGTTCATTTTCTTCTCAAAGACAGCCCAAACCCACTTTGAAATAGGGTGAGGAATCCTTGCTTAGGCAGGGAATGGGAAAGGTTGGGAGAAAAAATCGGAATAACTATATTATAGGCTCATTCTAACATACAAATTTCATAAAAGTCTAATCCAAAATATTTTCAAAAATGGATGGAGGCCCATTTTAGTGATTTTAAAAAAATAAGAAAATGACACATTTGTCTATTGTTATTATTAGAAGAAAAAAAAACCAAAATTTTACCCACGTACGCATGATTCAATGAGCATTAAATAAAAAAAATCCCAACAATATTTGCTCCAAGCTTGACATTATTTCAAAATCCAAAATCCCCCAAAACTACCGTTTTTCTCTCCAAAAAAGCTTGAATTTCTTCAACCGCAATGCCCAGAAAATTGAAGCTTCATCTTCTTCGGCTTCTTCCATTTCTTCAAGTCTTCATCTTCTTCCTCCTACGAATCTGAAAAATGTATGATTTTTCCTCCAAAACGTCGCATAATTTCTTCAGCCTCATCTACTTCATCGATAACGTCTGCAATAGAAAACCTAGGTTTCAGCTTTTTTTTTCCTGAAACATCGTATGAATAAAGTATCATGAGTGTAAAACTTGAATTTGAAGCTTGAATTCGATACCGTCTTGCATGTATTCTGGTTCAGTAAGCTTTAATTTTTTAACTTTGGCATTTTATTAGTTTCTGAAATGAAACCCATGTTTATATTTTTTTATATTAGTATGAATAAATCATATTTAGTGTGAAGCTTGAATTTATGCTGGTTCATAATTCAAATGTCCATGAAAATAGAATTATGGGGTGTATTATTCATATTCATTTTGAATGGTCACTAGTTTCTATATTAAATTGAAAGCTACTTTATGCATTCATAGTTTGAAATATTCAGAATGCATATGAAAATTTTATGAATTGAGTTCAAATACAGAGTAGATACAAATGTGTAAAATCTCATGTTTTGAATGGCAATTAATCATACAGAGTATGACAAATTACTAAAATGTTTGAAAAAAAATATAAATTGAGATTCTGGTTAGTTAAATCCGTAGTTTGACAAATACATATGTTGTATATATGAAAAATTTCAAACTATGAATGCATAATGTACGGAATTACTAGGTGAATAATCATATTTGTATGAAAATATTAAAAGTTAATGTGCGAGTATGACAAGTATATATGTTGCATATGAATCAATGTGCTGGTATGAAATATTTATAATATACGAGACATATATTGTACACAAACATGAGACGGAGAATAAAGAACTTATTCAAAGCAATATATATATATAGTATATGATATATAAAACTATTGTATAGAATGTACGGGTGAGTGATTAGAGAATTACGGGTATGTATATAGGCATGGTATATATTAGATGAAAACAAATAAAAGTTGTCAATAATTGTAAACGTAAATTGCAGAAAAAGAAGAATGTCGTAAAATATTACTCCATTCAGTATTCGTAATTTACAAAATAAAATGTAAAAGAACTAAATAAAAGAAACATACTCATGAAAACCGTAGAAGCATGAATGGCTTGAAAGATGACAAAAAATTGGTGAAAACCATAGCAGATAGAGGGTTGAAACACAATAGCGGCAATGAAAAACGGTGACGGTGAAAGAAAAACTAGAAAAAACATACAAGGAATGGCCGATGGGAAAAGATGAAAATTAATGAAGTAACAACGGTTGATTGTATGACCGTTGAAGAAACTTGTTGCACGTAATTGGACAATGTGAAAAGCTTGCATAAAAATGCAGAAAACTACAGAAAAAAATTGCATGAAAAAAGGAAATACTAGGAAGAAAATGCCTTATTTTTTTAGAAAAATTGAACGGGAGAAAAACTTAATTTGTTATGTGATTTTAAGAATTTTTAACAAAACAATTATTAGTAATTAATTTAAACAAAAAGAGAACAAATTTTTTTTTGTTGATTTTCAATTAATGATGGCATTAATTGAAAAATAAAATCTAGAGATATAAAAGGCATTCCATTTTTTAAAAATAAAAAATAAACGATCGCATTAGGAAAAGGTATTTTGATAAAAGCGATACAATAAAAAATTCAAGAAATTTAAAAACGTAATTTTTTCAACAACAGATTTTTGTATAAAGAGAGTTCAAATACCACCTCCTCATCACAATTTTTTTAAAAAAATTATGATCTAAATAGATATGGAGATTTGAATCTGACATTTTGGTTTGAAAGTTACTCTAATAGGAGAATTTCTTTTAAAAAAAATACATTTAACAAAAAACTTTATATACATAAAAGGTAAATGGGGGAATAATTAAATTGAATAGAGTGTTTCACGAGAACAAAAAATGAAAATAGGAGGGGAGAACTAGAAATGGAAAACCATCCCCGTGAACACCCTAATACCAAAATCAAGATTGAAGTAGAGTTTGGTTGTGGAGTCTCTTTGTCCCTATGACCCTATCAATTGATGTGATTGGACTTCAATGGCATAATTCCTTTTAAGCATCCAATTCGAAGAGAGGAAAAATATCAACAATACACTATGATTCACTCCCATAATTCTCGGCTTCACCATCCCAAATATAAGGCCGTTCACACTATCCGAATATTAAACATCCACAAGACACCATAAAATTTTGAGAACTAATAGTCATTCATTCTAGTTTTCTTTTTTCTTATTCCTTTTGTTTTTTTTTTTTTTTTTTTTGCCAGGGTAGAATCTCTGTAAATAAAAATGTGTTACTAAGGTGTGCTTTAAGCTGCAATGGTGCATTTTGATTCTCAACGCACATCACAACTGAGAGCAATAAACTTTGAAAGAAAAAAGAAATGATACAACCAACCAAAATTTTGGAGTCAAGAACTGCAGCGATTTCTTCCCCATCTTAATGTTGCCATCAAAACTGGTGCGGGGAATGCAGATTGCAAACTTAAGGTTGCCACCACTTCTGAGAAAATATAAGGCCGTTCAACTGCCCATGAGAGTTTCTATTTACGCTTGTACCTAAAAGAACACATTCAAAAGCACCGACACGAGAATATTAAGAGAATAGCTGGTGGAATCATATCATATTAGCAACTGTAATGCATTGGTTTTTAGCCAGTGACCAAAAATGTACATGCCTCAATAACTTAGAAGGGTGGATTACCTTGATTTGCTTTTGAAGGAATGCTTAGACTTTTTCTTTCCAGCTCCACCACTGCCACGTTGTTTCTGCTTCTGCTCACTCATATCATTTTGGAACATCTCTCGCATCTCTTCGGATCTCGATTGAGTTCTGTGGGAAGGTGGTTTAGTTTTCTGGTTCTGCTTCTTCACAATCTTGCCTGACTCGAGAGCCTTTTTTACAGCCTTCACTGCTTTTGCCCGATGGTAGGCAAGTTTGACAAGTGACAATACAGACTTGTCTTTCTTGTTTTCTCCACCACCCTGCAGTTATTACAATTATGTGACAAACCAACCACAAGGTTTACAGAAACAAACGAGAAAAAAGGATGGGTAGATCTGAATTTTACTTTCCAATTTGTAGGATATTTTGATCTGTTTACTTCATTCCTTAATTATAATAAATTGGATTAGAAATTCACTACTTAAATGTGACAATGGGACATGAAGAGTCATATCATACTCCTGTTTTGTCATTTTGCTTCTCCTCCAACACTTCTCTAGCTGCTTCCAATTTCCTACGCTTCTTTCTGGGTAGATTTTTCTGCTTAAATCATAGATATCAAGTACATCTAGGGTTATCACTTTTAAAATAAACAAAGTTTAAAAGTATAGAAACAACATTTATTATTCATGCAAAACTAGTGCACCTCATGCTCACGCTTCCTCTTTTCTTTCATCCTAAGTTCTTCGGCATGTTGGGCACTTAACACCTCATTCCCAGAAGTCTTTCTGTTTTCCAAAGATGCCTAGTTGTGGGAAAAGTAGAAGAGCACATTACTAAAAGAAGAGAACATGTTGTATACTAAAATTTGCAAACAGACGAGGTATATAATGTGTTAGACCTCCTATTTGCAAAGTATATCAGAGGAAGAAGGGCAAAAGCAGGAAATTAAGTTGTGTTTTTATGTTAGTTATTATGTTGTTTATTCTATATTTTAAAATGGTTAAGTATTGGGTCAAGGAAGTTGTAACTTCCTTAGTCAGTTATCGTATTTGATGTGTTATATGTATTTTGTTTGTAGATAGGGAAGTTACTATTGTATTATAAGAAAAAAACACTTGTTTTAGGAGAGTTGTGTGATCCTCTCGAATAGATCACCATTGTCTAAATCGTACTTGTGAGTAAATTAAGATACCTATCAACTTGGAATCAAAGCTATGCCCCTAACTTAGCAATGTCGGTAGAATCATCGAGTGCCGAACAAGTGGAAAGTAATGAGTCTAAAAAAAAAATAGTCATGTGGAGGATCCGTAGTAGAGCTCTATTGGACGGGCGGTGTGCTGCGCTCCAGGAGAAGGAGTTGGCCTGAATAAGAGTGGACGGATGGATGATTATTTGAAGGGAGACTCGGTGGCCCTTTGTTCGAGGGGAGGATTATTGGGAGTGTGACCAAAGTCCCACATTGGCTAGACAAGGGGAGGATCATGGGTATATAAGGGAGGGACAACATCTCCATTGGTATGAGGCATTTTGGGGTGAACCAAAAGTAAAGCCATAAGGTTTATGCCCAAAGTGGACAATATCATACCATTGTGGAGATGTGGAGGGTGGTCCGTTGTCCCTATCAATTGGTATCAGAGCACGTTACGACTGGAAAAATCTTCAAATCAATCCGTATGGGGAAGATGGACGAACGTTTTGAGGCGGTAGAAAAGGAAATGGGAGAGATGAGTGAGAACTTACCGTGATGAGTGAGAACTTACCGTGACTACCCGGACTCCAATAAGCCATTGGGAGTCTAAAGGATGATGTTGGAAGAATCTTACTCGCTTTAAAGGAAAATGCAGCGCAAAAGGCCATCACGAATGAAATGGCAACGTTCGTACACGCAGAACGAAGAAAGGAATCGGGTGACTCTTCAACATAGAAACAGAACGAAAAGGGAAAATCCATGGGTGAAATGACAAAGCGAATCAGACAAAGGTTGAGATGTCGATTTTTTATGGCACAGATCCGGAATCGTGGATTTTTAGCGTTGAGGTATTTTGAAATCCACCAACTAATAGATGCAGAAAAATTATCAGTATCGATTGTGACTTTTGAAGGCGATGCATTGAAATGGTATTGATGGGCAAGTCAACGAACAAAATTTGAAAGTTGGTCAGAACTCGGCGAACGATTGGTAATGCGATTTCATTCCATGCGAGAGGGAGATCCCCACGAGCAATTTCTCGAAATTAAATAGGAGAGCACAGTATCGAAATATTGTAGAAGATTTGAAGCTCTGGCGAGGTTGTTACCAGATTTATCGAAGAAAGTTTTACATAGCACGTTCATTAAGGGTTTAAAAACCGAAAATAAGGGTTGATACATGCTCTCTTAAGCCCAACACATTAGAGGAAATGATGGAGATAGCCCATTTAATGGAAGAGAGGGAACAATTTGATAAAATGAAATGCGAGCCCAACAATACTAAAACATTTGAGTTCAACGTGAATAGAGGCCCAAATAAATTATTTTCCAGTTTTGGAAAAGCCCAAGAAGAGACACAAAACACAATGACCAGAGTAGTCACATTGGGAGAACATTTGGTAGGCCCTAGTACGCAGAAAACTACTCCCTACAAGAGGCTATCGGAGGTTGAATTCCTAACCAAGGGACAGAAAGGTCTTTGTTATCACTGTGGGCCATAGATGTAAAAATAAAGAGTTAAAAAGTAATTTTAGTTGAAGAGGGAGAGGAAGAAGCAATTACCGAAGGGGAAGAAGATGTCGTGCATGAGGATCGCACGGACGATGTCGTTGGATTATCGCTGAAATCTGTTTGTGGGCATGACACCGGTAGGCACGATGATGCTATCGGGGCGCATTCTTCATCGAGAGGTGTTGGTTTTGATCGATAGTGGAGCAACCCATAACTTTTTTTCAATCACTTTGGTTGAAAAAATGAAGAACCCATATCACAACGGCTAATTATGGAGTGGTTATCAGAAATGGCACTTCCATAATGGGACAAGGCAGATGCAAACGGGTTGTCTTGAACATGCAGGGGTTGACTATCGTAGAAGATTTTCTTCCTTTGGAACTCGGTAATTTAGATGTAATTTTTGGAATGCCATGGCTTCGGGGTTTGGGAGAAGTTTTAGTTGATTGGAATAAACTCACAATTAAGTTTATGCATGGATCGTCTGAAATCACTTTTCAAGGAGACTCACGGTTGACTCACACCCTTACATCAATTCATACACTGGCAAGGACTTGGATTAGAGAAGATCAAGGATTTCTGGTTGAAATGAGACAAGTTTCTATTCAAGATGAAGTAATGGAGGCTAAATCTTCAAAGTTGGATGATGAGATAACTCCAGAGATAATGGCTTGACTTAATGATTTTGGAGGAATCTTTAATATGCCCACAACTTTGCCGATTGAGAGAGAGGTGGACCACCGAATACAACTTAAAACAGGATCAGAACCAGTCAATGTCCATCCGTACAGATACGCGCACAATCAAAAAAATGAGATTGAAAAATTAGTCCATGAAATGTTGGTGGTTGGGATTATTCGACCGAGTCGAAGTCCATTGTCAAGCCCGATATTACTTGTCAAAAAGAAAGATGGGAGTTGGCGATTTTGTATCGACTATCGCGCCTTGAACTCAGCAATGGTACCAGATAAATTTCCTATTCCAGTGATTGAAGAATTATTGGATGAATTGCATGGGTCTGCTGTTTTTTTGAAAATTGATTTGAAATCGGGCTACCACCAGATTCGGATGTATAAGGATGACATTCCCAAAACAACGTTTCTAACTCATGAAGGGCATTACGAATTCCTTGTAATGCATTTTGGATTAACAAACGCTCCGACAACTTTTCAAGCCATTATGAACCAAGTATTCCAACCCTATTTAAGTAAATTTGTCTTGGTATTTTTTGATGACATCCTTATTTACAGTCCTGACATGGAAACGCATCGAGCCCACCTCTACACAGTATTTTCTTTACCTAATGAAAATAAATTACATGCTACCTTCAAAAAGTGTCAATTTTCCAAGAAACGGGTCAAGTCTTTAGGTCATTGGATCTCATCAACGAGTGTGGAGGCAGATACCGAGAAAATTCGAGCTATGTTACAGTGGCCCACACCAACTAATATCAAGGAATTACGTGGATTTCTGGGATTGACCGGTTACTACCGCCGATTTGTGGCAAATTACAATGCAATTTCAGCTCCTTTGACTCAACAATTAAAGAAGGATTCGTTTCATTGGAATTCGAAGGCTACTTTGGCATTTGAACGATTAATAAATGCTATGGTGACTATTCCAGTTCTGACTTTACCAGATTTCACGAAGGAATTTGTTGTGGAAGTTGATGCCTCAAGTACGGGTATAGTTGTCGTTTTGATGCAAGATCATCGGCCTCTTGCTTAGTTTAGTCAGGTTCTTTCGGATCGTGCTCGTTTAAAGCCCATTTATGAGAAGAAACTTATGGTTATTGTCTTAGCAATACAGAGGTGGCATCCCTATTTACTCGGCCGACACTTTATTGTTCGAACAGATCAACGAGCCTTGAAATTTCTTTTGGAACAACAAGTTATACCTCTTGAATATCAGAAATGGGTCACTAAACTTCTTGGCTACGACTTTGAAATTCAATTCAAATCGAGTTTAGAAAATACGATTGCTGATGCTCTTTCCCATTGTCCAGAAGTGGGACTTCATATTTCAGCACCTTATTTTTTAGACACCAAAGTCGTAGTTGATCAGATTGCAGCTGATCCCCAATTGTCTGATATTGTGCGGCGCTTGAAGGATAATATGGATAGTGTTCCGACATATTCATGGAATTATGGCTTACTTTTCTACAAAAATTTGTTGGTTTTACCCCACTCTTCTGATTTAATTCCAGTTGTCTTACATACATTTCATAATTCCGCTTTTGGGAGTCATTCTAGTTTCTTGCGTACTTATAAACGATTGGCATCAGAATTATATTGGTATGGCATGAAGAAAGATGTCAAAAAAATATGTTGAAAAATGCCCAATATGTCAGATGAATAAACCTACAACATTGTTACCCGCTGGATTATTACAACCATTACCAATTCCATAACAGATATGGGATGATATTTCTATGGATTTTGTGGAAGGGCTACCTTCTTCCAGAGGCTATACGATAATAATGGTAGTGGTAGATCGATTAAGTAAATATGCTCATTTTATCCCACTTAAGCATCCTTTCTTTGCTCGAACCGTAGCTGATGTGTTTGCGAAAGAAATCGTTAAGCTTCATGGATTTCCTTTGTCAATTATGTCGGATCAAGACCGCTTTATTCAAAGTCATTTCTGGGGTGAATTATTTCGACTACAAGGAACTAGTTTACGAAAAAGTACATCTTATCATCCACAAACAGATGAGCAAACGAAGGTGGTAAATCATTGTTTGGAAACTTATTTAAGATGTTTTTGTCAAGAAAAACCGGTGCTTTGGCAATCTTGGCTAGCATGGGCAAAATATTGGTACAATACCACATTCACTCTTCAACAAGAACCACTCCATTTCAGATTGTTTATGGTAGATCTCCACCTCCATTGGTTCGATATGGACAGCATACTACTACTAACTCAGATTTGGATGTTCAGCTCCTAAATCGTGATCGAATTCTTATTGACCTTAAGGAGCATTTAAACCAAGCTCAGTCTAAAATGAAACCCCAAGCAAACAAACATCGAAGAGATGTTCAATTCGAAGTTGGTGACCTTGTTTATCTCAAACTTCCCCCATACCATTTGGTTTCTTTGGCTCGACGCCAAAATGAAAAATTGGCTCCACGATATTTCGGACCTTTTTTCCAATTCTACAACGTGTTGGAAAGGTTGCTTATAAGTTGGATCTTCCTCCCCAAACTCGCATTTTAAGAAGAAAACCGACGAATGTATTGGTTAATGTTTCCACAACAATATAAATACAATTAATCATAAAATATACAAATGACCACAGCCTAAAGCCCCACAAACTGTCAGAAGAGAGAGATAATGCAAATGAGGTATTAAACATCGTAGAAATGCTACATTTATGGAAAGGCCCCCCTATCTTTTAGCTTGGAAGGGGAATTGAAAATCATGTTTCAGCCTACGGATGAAGATCTATTGCCAATTCAGCCCTAATTTCCATTGAAGACAACAATCTATTCTTCAAAAACAGTGCACCAAGGATGGCTACTCCTTTACCCACTAATTTTCCCTTGGTGGAAGAAAAAGAGGTAATGATCAGCCAAAAGAATCTATATGAACGTGATCTTACTGAGTATTTTAAGAAAAGAAAGGAAAATTTTGAAAGATTGTGGGAGCTTGTCAACCTTATTTCTGAAGTTCATTGTGAGAAGCTTGACTAAAGTTTCTTCGGTGACGACAAGGAAATGATTCTCATCTTCTTCTTGGTTTTCATGGGGTATTGGAGATGGCTGTTTTGGACGTTTCTGGCTTTGAAAATGTGAAGGTTTAGCCTTCTCATTGGGAGTACTAAAAAAATGCATGTCTGGGTATTTGGATACGATTCTGAA
>JAOANK020002130.1:0-10010 GCA_026257165.2 Telfairia occidentalis | reverse complement strand
CATCTGTTCAATCAACTTGGAGATAGATATTAAGTTCCTACAACAATTGGGAACATACAAAACATTTTCTAGTAAAACGAATCTATCTCCAAAAACCAACTTTAACTCTCCCACTGCACGTGTTGAGATTAGCTCCCCTGATCCAAGTGGAATTTTCCCAAGAAGGAAATGGAGAGAAGAAAACTTGTTTTAAGGGGGAAGGTACTTTTGGAAAGAAGGCTTCTCTCACTCTCTCCCTCCATATCTTTTGTCTTGTTCTTTTTTTTCTTTATTTGAAGTTCCAGTTAAACCTTACTTCTTTTGTAATATTTCATCATTCGGATTTTATTGCCTTTAATCATGTTTGGGTTAATTTTAGCTAGTTGTTTTTCTCTACATTTGAGCATGAACTAAGTATTCTAAGGCAAGGGTTAGTAATTCGATTTTGTTGAACTGTTGCAAGGTTGTATAGCAGCTCTTAGCTGGCTTTTTAAAGAGTGTTAATGATTCTTATTCTGATTAATCAAGTTGTATTGGTTGGTCATCCCAACAAATTGCTTTTTAGTATGAACTTGGAAAAGGAAGTACTAATTGACCCCTTTAACACTCTCATTAGCTAAATCTATTTTTGGATTTGTGAGTGAGCTAGGAATAGTCTCTCCCTAATGCACTAAAAAGAACACCAGAGCTTAGAGAGTAGACTACTAAGAGCATGGAAATGAACTTGGTAATTTGACTTTGGAAGAAGCATAGGTGTTGTTCTGTGGTACTAAGACAGTGCAGAATTGCTATAGCATCTTGTTGCAATCAACAAGTGAATTCTCTAACTTGAGCCCATTTTTATTTAGTTTTCACAAATTACCTAGCAAACCATCTTCTAAAATTTACGTTTCAATCTCTTAGTCTATTTTTGATCTTTGATCAAACTAAATTTTGATTACTCTTATTCTCCTAAATAGTGGCTTTTAAGAAAATCTTTTGTTCAATTATCTCTGTGGATCGACCTTGTTTGCTACAACTTCAGGGTGTACACTTGCACTTTGTGTTTGTCAACAGCCATCATTTTTATTTTTCCCAATTTTTATCGAAATAAAATTCCCCTTAATTACTTAAACACTAGTTTATCAATCCCCCTTACAACACATCTTAATCACAAAAAATAGTCCCTAAATTAATTCAAACAAGAATTATTATTAAGAATTAAAAGAATAAAACAGGTCGTTACAACTTACCCACCTTAAGAACTTTCATCCTCGAAAGTTGCTAATCTTGGAACAGCTCGAGGTACTTCATTTTCATCTCCTCCTCCAACTCCCAAGTTGCTTCTCTGTTTGGTAATTTCACCATAGCATCTTCCCCAAAGATATCTCTAGATTGCGAAGTACCTTATTCTCTCTGGAAATTATTTGAATGGGCATGTCTTCATAGCTCAGACTTTCATCAACATGTAAAGGTTTGTAATCTTTCATATGTGTTGGGTCTGCTATATACTTATGCAGCAAGGAGAAGTAGAAGACTTGTGAATTGCTAAAAGGGAAGGCGGTAAGGCCAAGCAGTAGGCCATAAGGCCGATTCGCTCCAGTATCTCAAATGGCCAAATGAAGTAGGGCTCAACTTCCCCTTCCAACCAAACTTCAAGACTCCTTGCGTAGGATCCACTCGCAAGAACACGTGTTCATCCAAAACAAATTCCAAATCTCTCCACCGTGTATCTACATAACTCTTTTGCCTACCTTGAGCTGTTAACATCTTTGCCCTAATATTCCTTATAGCTTCATTGGTAACTTGTACTAACTCAAGTCCCAGCAACTTATGCTCACCAACCTCTTCTCAATAGACTGGTGACATACACTTCTTCCTATACAGAGCCTCGAACGGAGACATGCCAATGGTTACCAGGTAACTATTGTTGTAAGAAAATTCCATTAAATGTACATGGGAGTCCCAACTCCCAGCACAATCCAAGACACATGCCCATAGCATATCCTCTACGGTCTGATTCAGACGTTCAATCTTGCATCTGTATGCGGATGGAAGGCGGTGCTGACATCTAACAATGTACCCATAGCCTTCTGCAAGCTCTGCCAGAAGGTAGATGTAAAACGAGGGTCCCTATTTGAGACAATAGATATAGGTACCCCATGCAACCTAACAATCTCCTCTATGTATAATTGCTCCTATCGCTCCATAGAATATGTCTATTTCCATGGCAGGAAGTGCACGGACTTAGTAAGTCTATCCATGACTACCAAAATCACTGTGTATCCCCTCGCCGTCCTATGCAACCTAGTGATGAAATCCATGGAGACATGCTCCAACTTTCACTTGGGTACAAACAAGGGTTGTAGTAATCCCACTAGCCTCTATCTAGGTGCTTCACCTGTTTGCACACCAATCATCTACTCACAAACTCGACTACATCTTTCTTCATGTTAGGCCACCAATAATACTTCGTCAAATCCTGATACATCTTTGTACTACCAGGATGCGTCATAAATGGTGAGCTGTGGGCCTTAGTTATTAACTCCTCCTTAAGTGCTTCATTCTGAGGTATGCACAAGCGTCTTTGATACAACAGTCCATAGTCTGACGACACTAAAAAATTTTCTATCAGTTCTACTCTCTACAACTCGTATCTTTCCATCATATCTAGTTCCTTCTGCTGCGCATCAATAATCCTCTGATGCAAGCTTGAGGTCACCATTAGTTGTGATACCTGGGCAATAACCTCACCAATCATCATAGCTATCTCCATCCTCTCCAGGTCTCGTTGAATCCAAGTCTACATAGTAATCACAGCTGCCATATGCGTTGCCTTTCTGCTAAGGGCGTCCATCACCACATTTGCCTTGCCCAGGTGGTATAAGATTTCACAATCATAATCCTTCACTAGCTCAAACCACCTTTGTTGCCTCATATTTAGCTCCTTCTAAGTGAAGAAGTATTTCAGACTCTGGTGATCTGTGAAAACCGAAATCGTCTTTCCATATAGGTAATGTCTCCAGATTTTAGAGGCGAACACCACTGCTACCAGTTCTAGGCCTTGCATTGGGTAGTTAGGCTCATAATCCTTCAACTGAAGTGATGCATAAGCTTTGACCTTGTCGCACTGCATCAACACACCCCAGTCCCTTCTTGGAGGCATTGTTGTACACCACGAAATCTCTGATGCCTTCCTGTATTGTGAGCACTAGCCCAGTAACCAGCCGATGTTTGAGTTCCTGAAAGCTTGCTTCACACTCATCATTCCATGAAAATCAGCTACCTTTCCGTGTCAATTGAGTCAATGGTGAGGCAATACTAGAGAAATCAAGTACGAAGCGACGATAATAACCAGCTAAGCCTAAGAAGCTTTGTATATCGCTGACATTAGTCAGTCATGACCAGTTTGTCACTGCCTCTACTTTTGTTAGGTCCATCGAGACGCGATCTTTAGATATAAGATGACCCAAGAAGGATATCTTATGTAACCAGGACTCGCATTTGGTGAACTTGGCAAATAACTGATTGACCCTTAAACACATCAGGCCTTCCTAACATGTTCCTTGTGCTCTGCTTCTGTCTTAAAATAAACCACGATGTCAGCGATGAACACAATAGCGAAAGTGTCAAGGAACTACTGGAATACCGTATTCATCAACTCCATGAACGTTGTTGGAGCATTCGTTAGTCTAAACGACATTACCACAAACTCATAGTGCCCGTACCTAGATCTGAAAGTCGTCTTCGGGATATCTTCATCTCTGACTCTTAACTGATGGTATCCTGACCGCAGATCGATCTTGGAGAAAATAATAGCTCATTGCAACTGGTCAAATAGGTCATCGATTCATGGCAACGGATACTTATTTCTAAATGTCACCCTGTTCAACTCCTAGTAATCAATGCACAGCCGCATTGACTCATCTTTCTTCTTAACAAATAGCACCAGTGCTCCCCAAGGTGAGACGTTGGGGTGAATGAACCCCTTGTCCAGCAATTCATGCGACTGACTCTTTAGCTCTTTCAGCTTGGCTAGGGCCATATGGTAAGGGCCTTAAAGATGGGTGTTGTACCTAGTTCTCACTTGACACAAAAATCCACTTCCCTAGAATGTGGCACTCTTGGAAGGTCATCTGGGAACATATCCACAAACTCTCGTACAATGAGCACTGAGTCTACTAAAGCTTCTGCATGTCTGGTATAAACCACATTAGCAAGTAACCCATAGGCTCCTTGCCCTATCAGCTTATCTGCCTTTAGTGTGGAAATGATCCTTTGTATAGCTCTGGCATGCAATCTTTTGAACTTGAAACTAGACCCTTGAGGTGGACTGAAGACCACCTTCTTAAAAAAACAATCAATGACAGCATGGTTCTTTGACAACCACTCCATGCCCAATATTATATCAAAATCTGACATATCTAATACAACTAAACCACCTTCAAAAGGTGGTTTGACACTACCACACTACCGTCCCTAACTCTCTCACTAGTCACTAGTACTACTCCTGCCGAGGTTGAAACTGACATTACAAAACCTAGAGGTTCAAGTGCTAATCTAGCCTTTCTTAAAAAAAAACTAGTGGGAATGAAAGAATGCAAAGAACCAAAATCAAACAATACGACAGCAAAGTGACCCAAGATAGGCAAAGTATCATGACCATAGCATTAGCGTTGTCACCTTCCTAGAGAGTGGTGGCAAAGACTGATTACACTCTAGAAAGCGTTATTTTAGGCTCTAAATTCTAGCAGCTTTGTGGGCTTTCAGATGTACTTTGATGCTTTTATTGTTTAATTTGTAGGAATCGAGCAGTAATAGGCGAAAATATGGACTCGGGCCAGTTCAGGGTGAAAAAGGGCCCAAGATGAGAAAAAACGGCCAAGGAATGAAGAAACGGGGCCCAAATTAGTGACAACCTAAGAGACAACGTTGAGACGCCAGCATTGGGCATCTCAATGCCCATTTCTGCAAAAAAATGCACGATGGGATGAACAGCACTGAGACGATGTTCAAGGGCATCTCGGCGTTGAAAAACATGCAGCCACCACGCGCACGCGCCACGCCCAGACGTCACACATCTGCCGAGTGTGCGCACACAGCCTCATGCTCCCATCCAGCCTGCCTTGTGAGTCCTCAATGCCCAACCTACGCGCATGCGCGCTTAACCCCACACACAACCCCGCTCGACGCGGCCCCTGACGGTGCTCACCCCGTGTGCGCCCTTGTCCACCTACATACATGTGCAGCGTCTCAACGTTGCTCCCTTTTGACTGCTCGTTTTGGGTAAGTGACCTCGGGCCAGCATCGAGGCGCTGTTGGTAATTCAATATAAATGCATTTTTTAGCGATTAGGGCTGGAGGCTAAGCTGGCATGATTTTTTAGGGTTTTCAATGGGAAACTTCAAGGAACATTGTTCTAGAGAGTTTAGGAGGTCCTAGGGTGCTTGGGATCTAGTTTTCACACCTGAGAAAGCATACCCACGCTAGAAACGACGTGGATTTCACTCGGGAGTCTTTTTTTCCTTCTTCATTTCAGTTTCTGTATTTTTTCTTTTGAATTTATAGGCTTAAAACATGTTGTACAGTAGCTGATTTCTTATTGGAATGCATTTATTTCTTTTTTTCTTTTCATTTTCCAGCTTTATTTACCTTCAACTAAGTGGCCATTAATTGGTAGGTTGTCAAATTTATTGTCTTGCTGAGAAAGGGTAATAAATTAGGCCATAAAATTTGAACATAGGTTTTTGTATACACGAGAGTGATAAGAGAATGCGTGAGGTCTTTGATGAATAATTTGGCTTTCAATTATTTGTCCTAATTGCAAGAAATTGAGTTAGGATAAATAATTGAGGGTGGTTGAGCTTGAGATAGGAAACTCAAATTAATGAAATTCTAGATTTAGGCAAAAAAGGAAATAAAATGTGTTCTGGTAGCAAGTTGATTGTTTCATTGGGTCGTTAAACACACCAACACCATAGGACCATCTTTCGTTTGATAAAATCCACCATTAGTGAGCATTTCTTGTTGTTTTCTTTAATTTCTGTATTGTTGCATGACCTTGTGATCCATAAATAAAATCAAAAGAATTAATTGATAAATAGGAAAATTAGAAATTGTGATTCCCTGAGAACGATACTCAGCCTCTTGGGCCGTTATTACTACGATTGACCCATACACTTGCGGTGAAGCATTGCTGGGTGCGATCAACTTTTTAGCGTCGTTGCGGGGAATTAGTGTATTTTTAATTCTCTTATTATCAAAGCATTTGAGTAGATCTTAATTTAGGGTGTATTTGTACGTGATTTTTTTTTTCGTTTTCTTTATTTTGTGTTATTTTTGGTGCATGCCATGTACTCGAGGCACTGACCATGTTCCCTTTGATCCAAAAATTGAACGAACCTGTAGAAGGAATCACAGAGAACAAAGAGCAGTACTTGAAACTATGGCCGAAGAGGAAGGTGACCCATGGGCTATCTGAGATTACTTTCAAAATACAATCCTTAATGCTTAGCAAGGGATCGTGCACACACCGATAAATGTCATGAATTTCTAATTGAAGTCGATACTTATCCAGATGGCTGAAGATTGTGCTTTCAGAGGATCTATTGTGGATGAATATGCGCTCTTTTCTCAAGATTTGCAGCACAGTTAAATAAATGGGGGACCCAACGATTTCATTCGCTTATGTTTGTTTCCTTTCTCTTTGCAGGACAAGGTGAAAGATTGGTTGGATACCCTACCAACTAATAGCATCTCGACATGGGATGAGCTCGCCCAAGCTTTCCTGATTAAATTCTTCCCACCACAAAAACCCAGCAATTGAGGAATGAGATCAACAACTTCAAACAAGCTGACGATGACCAACTTTACAAATCCTAAGAAAGGTTCAAAGACTTGCTAAAAAAATGTCCTCGGCATGGATATCCCAATTGGCTCCAGGTACAATCTTTTTATAATGGTTTATCGCTTACTAGAGGATCAAGTTTTTCCAAGACCTCAGGAGTTGTCCAAGCTCTGTCGGAAGATATGGCTGCTACCAGCTTAATTGGTCATCATAGAAGACTACGAAGAAGGTTGTGAAGATATATGAGCTCGATGAGGTAAGTTCCTTTATGGCCTAAATCGCTTCGTTAACTAATGCTTTAAATAATCTTGTGATGCTAGGTAATAAACAATCCAATACTTCTTTGGCGGCATGCAATGCTTATCAGATGCACCATAGGCAAGAGATGAAACAAGCCCCTTATGTGAATAGAAATTTTGGATACCGGTAGCGAGCCCCCATGTAGAATCAGTTTCACTCTCAAGAATTCAAGTTGCTGACTCATTACCACCCAAGTTTATGCAACCATAAAAAAATTTTGTATGCTAACACGAAAAATGTTTTGTAGGGACCACCAGAATTTGAATCTTCATCCTCCCAGCAGCAGTTTGACGATCCATCTCTTAAGGAGATACTGAGAACTTTCATAGCAGAGTCCCAAAACAAAACAGATGCTTTGGAGAATAAGGTAGAGAGTCAAGAAAAGGCCTTGAAGAACATTGAGGTGCAAGTAGGCCAGATTGCCACTACATTGAACACGATGCAGAAGGGTAAGTTTCCACGTAATACGGAAATGAACCCTAAGAACCACTGTAAGGCGAACATTGCGCAATGGTAAGTCATTAGCAGAGCTGGAAAAAAGAGTTGAGACCACCCTAGCTACAAAGGAGGATGAGAGTGAAAATTGGGAGAAGCAGAAAGAAGAAAGCTGAGGAAAAATCTGAGGGAGTGCCCTCCAATTCAGGGAAGTGTTCTAACCCTATTTTTATTATTGCTAATCATATTCCCTACCCTCAGTGATTTCAGAAAAAGAAAGAGGATGTCCAGTTTACTAAGTTCTTGGATATTTTTAAGAAATTGAATATTAACATCCCGTTTGCAGATGCGTTGGAACAAATGCCAAACTACATTAAGTTTATGAAGGATGTGCTATCTAAGAAGAAAAAGTTTAGGCAGTTCGAGAAGGTTAGTCTATCAAACCAGTGCAGTACAATCATTTAGAGGAAGCTACCAGAGAAACTAAGGACTCAGGGAGTTTTACTATTCCTTGTACTATTGGTAATATTTCTGTTGCACGTGCATTATGCAATTTAGGTGCATCAATTAACCTTATGCGTTTGTCTGTGTTTAGGAAATTAAACTTGGGAGTGATACAACCAACCACCATCTCTCTGCAGCTTAGAGATCGTTCTTTGACTTTCCCAAAAGGTATTATTGAACATGTGTTAGTTAAATTTAATAAGTTTATTTTCCCTGTAGACTTTATTGTGTTGGATATGGAGGAAGACACTGAGGTGCCCATCATTCTTGGAGGACCACTCCTAGCCACAGGAAGGGCCCTCATTGACATTCAGCAAGGTAAACTCACCCTAAGGGTGGATGAGGAAGAGGTAATCTTTAATATCTATCGATCAATGCAATATCTAGACGAGGTACGTACTTGTAATAGGATAGATGTTGTGAATTATGTTGTTGTTGAACTGAGATTTGTTATATTGTCTTCTGCTGAGATTGATGAGAAAAACATGTTGAATATTGATTGTGATGATGTGAACATGCTGGATACTAATGATGATCATGAATCTTTTGATGAATTATCTGTTTGCCCCGTTGAGGATGAGCATGAGCATTTACATGTAGAACATATTCATCCTTTTGAGTATAAGAAACCCCCTGCTGTTGAAATGAAGTTGTTGCCTGACCATCTTAGATATGCATATCTAAGGGAATCCCCTATCCTGTAATTATTTCAAATGACTTGACGAAAGTAGAAGAGGATAGATTGTTAAAGGTCATTCATGCTCATAAGGCTGTTATAGGTTGATCGACTAGTGATCTTAAAGGTATAAGTCCTTCCATAGTCTTGCATAATATTCCTATGGAGGATTCATATAGGCCATCTATTGAGCATCAAAGGAGGTTGAACCTTGTTATGAAGGATGTAGTTAAGGCCAAGGTGCTTAAATTATTGAAAGCTAGGATTATCTATGCTATTTCTGATAGTGCATGGGTAAGTCCTGTTCAAGTAGTGCCTAAGAAAGGGGGATGGTTGTTCTTAAAAAGAACCATGATGAATGTATCCCCACTAGGACTGTGACAGGGTGGCGTATTTGTATCAATTATAGGAAATTCAATAAGGCTACTAGGAAAGATCATTTTTCACCTCCTTTTATCAATCAAATGCTTGATAGACTTGCTAGATATCCTTATTACTGCATCCTCGATAGTTTTTCAAGTTATAATCAGATAGCTATCGTGCTGGAAGACCAGGAGAAGACCACATTCACATGCCCCTATGGGACATATGACTTTAGAAGGATGTCCTTAGGATTGCGCAATGCATCAGCGACTTTTCAGTGGTGCATGATGGCAATCTTCCATTACTTTATTGAGGACATCATGAAGGTTTTCATGGATGACTTCTCAGTATTTGGCTCTACCTTTGACATTTGTTTAGCTAACCTCTCTCGTGTTTTGCAACGATGCCAGGACACCAACCTCTTGTACTTAACTAGGAGAAATGCCATTTTATGGCCAAGGAAGGAATTGTCCTAGGCCACAAGGTTTCAACGAGAGCTTTGGAGGTTGATCATGCAAAAATTTCTGTGATCAAGCAGTTTCCACCTAATGGGAACGTGAAGGGAGTTTGGAGTTTCTTAGGGCATGCGGGGTTTTATCTCCATTTCAGTAAGGACTTTTCAAAAATCACAAAACCCCTATGCAATTTATTGGAAAAAGATTCTGTATTTTTGTTTGGTGATGCATGTCTGAATGTTTTCCTTTAAAAGAAAAATGGATATCTTATCCCATAATTATAGTGCCTGATTGGAATGAACCATTTGAAATGATGTGTTATGCAAGTGATTTTGCATTAGGTGTTGTTTTAGGACAGAGACGTGATAAGCTATTTAAGGCTATATACTTGTTGCGTGTGTATGTCCTAAAACTCGAATGGCTTGTAAACACATTCTATTGTCAATAAAGTTGTTATTGATGGTATTCAATA
>JAOANK020002120.1:0-10010 GCA_026257165.2 Telfairia occidentalis | reverse complement strand
TAACTCTTATTTTATTAAATAAATAATTTGAATAAAATTACAAGACCACGAAGGTTTAGGGCATTAACCCCAACAACCTTAGTGCATAAAAAACACTAAATGTCACTTGCTGATCATGGACCTTCATGGTGAGCTCTTTTTGCTGCACATCTAATGCAAGGAATGGGCGCCAAAGAATAATAGACACCTTCCTATCTTTCTCATAATCTAAAATGATAAAGTCAGTAGAAAAAATAAATTTATCCACCTAAACCAAGATGTCTTCTATCTTCCCTTCGGATGAGTGATTAATCTATCATCCAATTGCAAAGACACTGTGGTTAGCCGTACTTCTTCTATTCCGAGTTGCTTATAAATGGACAAGGGCATGAGGTTTATGCTAGCTCCAAGGTAAAAAGAGCTCTTCCCAACTCCTTTCCTCTTATTGACACTAGTAAAGGTCTCAAGGTGTTTTACCTTTGGAGGGATCTTGTTTTTCAATATCGCACTACGTTCTTCTGTTAGGGAGACCATTTCATAATCCCTTAGCCTCCTTTTCCTTGTGAAGATATCCTTCAAGAATTTCACATAGGAAGGCATTTGCTCTAGAGCTTCCACCAATGAAATGTTTATGTGCAGCTGTGTTAAAACAACTAGAAATTTTTGAAATTGATGCTCTTTCTCTTACTTCTTCAGCCTTTGAGGGAATGAAGGGGTGGTGGTTTAAAAGGAGGAGTATCCAACACTTTGCTACTAACCTCTTCCTCCTCATTTCTGCCTTTATTGAGATCCTCTATTGTTATATCTCTGACATTGTCTTTTGTTCTAGCCACTGAAGTGTCTAACTTCTCACTGTCAACTCTTTCCTGTCCGTCACTCTCCTGTTCAATCTTAGGATCTTTTTTTGTTCTACTTCCCTCTTGCTCTTTCTACATTACAACTTGCCTCTCATTCAACTTCTTCTTAACTCTATGGCTTGTACTTGCTCCTTGCCTTCCCTCTTTGGGTTCTCTGTATCAGATGGCAGCTTCCCAAGTGGTCTCTTCTTCAATCCAGTGACTAATTGACCCATTTGTAACTCTAAGTTCTTGATGGAAGCTTGTTCACATTGCATGGCAACATCATTCCCTTCCATGTACTCTTTCATCAAACTCTCTAAAAAAGTCCCAAAGACCACCTAATTGGGAAATTGTTGCATTTGTTGATTTTGTTGAGGGCAGAGTTGATAACAAGGATGGTGATTTGGATTGGCTTGGTTTGCTGAAACAAATCAAGGGCTAAAATTTGGTTTCTATTGTCTACCTTGGTTTCTTGTTCCTTAACCTCCCCAGCTGAATTTTGGGTGTTGTCTCCAACCAGAGTTGTAAGTGTAAGCCAAAAAGTTGTTTCGTTGGGCATTCTGATTCCCAATGTAGTATATTGATGCGGGGTTAGTAGGGCAGTGCTCCATTAGATGATTTTTCCCATAGTTTCCACAAAACACTCAATTGAGCTGGTTTACTATTACTGTATTTTGTGTTGAATTTCCTATGGTAAGCTTTTTCAGTATATTCGACATAGAGGAAATCTGAGTTGTCAAGGCAGAGGTGGCATCTAGTTATAATTTCCCTCTTATTCTATCTACAACTTCAATTTTTCCCTTTGGATTAGACCAGTGGCTATGGTTAGTTGGTTTTGTGTCTAGGATTTCCACTACCTCATTGTAGGACTTCTTCAATAGTGCTCCATTAGTAGAAGCCTCCACCACTAACTTGGAAGCTTTAGTAAGTCTATGGTAAAAGGCCTGCTGTGCAAGGAATGTGGCAAACTATGATGGGGGCACTTCCTCAACATTCCTTTAAACCTCTCCCATGCTTCACTGAATGACTCATCACTCCCTTGCTTGAAAATAATGGTATCTCCTCTCAATTTGACATTCTCAGTGAGAGGAAAGTACTTCAACAAAAATTGCATTGCCATTTCATTCCAAGTGGTAATAGATTATGGTAATAGAGTTCCCAACCATGCTAGAACATCATCAACAAGGGAATAAGGGAAAAGAGTTAACCTTAGTGCTTCTCTTGATACTCCAGGGATTGCAAATGAGTCACACACCTCAAAGAAGAACTTGAGATGCTGGTGACGGTCTTCTGCAAGTAGACCATGAAATTACCCGTTAGATTGAAGCATTTGGAGCATTACAGGTTTCAGCTCAAAGCGTGGTGTTTGGATTCTAGGTTTCACTATCACTGGATTAATCTCATTGTATCTCGGGGCTGCATAATCTCGGATGGGTCTCTCTCTATCATCGATAATTTGCACTATATTTTCAGGTTTAATAGCCTGATTAACAAGCATTGTCCGTTATTGCCTTACAGGTTCTTGATTCATGACTGGTCTATTTTGTAAATCAACCATAACTTGTTAACCTTCTTCCTGATCTAGTCTCTCTCTTCTTTCTCTTCTAATTCTCCTCAGAGCTCTTTCAATTTTAGTATCAAATTCTAATAAGAATTCTAAGTCAGGAAATTCATTCATGCACTTGTATAGTACCTACAATCCACAACAGCTTCGTCAGTCCCTCGAAGCAGAAAATTTGCCTAAACTCACTTTTAATATCAAATTTGTTTCACCTATCCCTCACAACTATGCCGAGGCCTTGTTGGAGTTTATAAATTCACTTTTAAAATAGCTTGCAAAGTCACACAAAAGTGCAAGTGTACACTTCGAAGTTGTAGTTTTACAAGGTTGATCATAGGGATAAGTAACAAAACGAGCTTTAAAAGGTTGTTCTTTAGGAGAATAGGGGTAACCAAATTTTAACGTTTGCAAAATGTAACAAACATTACTAAAAAGTACCAAGGAATCGCATGGGAAAAGCTTAGTGAAGGTTGTGAACTTTTGATAAAAGCAGCCTCAGGTAGGAGTGTTAAAAAAACCAAGTAACTAGAGCAACCCGGACAACCGAACCCAAACCGAACCGAACCAATAATAATAATAATAATTATTGTTATATCAATAAACATGGGTTTATTGACCCAGTGGATAAGGTGTTGCTTTAAGAAATTAGAGATTTGGGGTTCAATCTGCATTTGAGTATATTTTTTTACAATTCTAAGGATTTCTTTACCTTTTCATTTTCCTTTTTGGGGCAATCAATTCCAAATATTCGAATTGGACTAACTAAAATTGAATTGGTAATACTAATAAATTCAGATTTAGTGTGTATATTTCCATTATATATATTAAAATATTAATGGTTAAAATACATATTTTGATCCCTAGAAAAATTGGTATATAAAGTTTTAAAAGTTCTAGGTTAATCTATTTGACAATTTTACTGGGCATATTTACATTATATATACTAAAAATTAGTTCCTATGATTTGAAAAAAATTTTAATTTAGTCTCTATGGTTTTAAAATTTTACAACATGAAAAAAAAAATCAGATTTTTTAAGTTTGATTAATGAATAGAAAATAAATTCAAAATAATTCAAAACCATAACAATTAATTTAAATATTTGTAAATTGTAAAGGAAACTTTACCGCAAATTTATAATTAACTATTAACTTATTATTCTAATCATTACACAAAGAATATTTTTTAATAATATGTTAAAATCAACAACAATGCAAAAAAAACAAAGGAAGAAAAAAATCAAAACATAATGTTACGAATAGTGGAATCACCAGTGATTTTTAATAAATGGGCAAAAATTTAGACAAAGTAAAAACAAAAGTAATTTAAGCATTTTAGAAAAATTATCAATCTTAAAAAATACAAAATTAAAAAAATAAAAAATAAAAAATAATAACTCGGCAATCCACCCGAAATTATAAGGATTGAGTTGGGTTGGGTTACAAACCAAGATAGGGTTATTCAGGTTGCCACCCCGACCAACCTGAATTTTCGGGTTGGTCCAAAAAAGTCCCCTAATCGGACGCAACCCAACCCATGTACACCCCAAGCCTCAGGTTAGAGAAAATGACATGCTGACTGCTGCAGGATGTTGTAGTATTTCTACAATGTCTTAATACCACAGAACACCATTTGTGCTTCTTCTGAAGCTATACCTTTAGGTTCATTTCCGTGCCTTTTTTCTTTTAAGTTCTAGTGTTCTTTTTAGTGCACTAGGGAGAGGTTATTCCTAACTCATTCTCAAATCTATGAAATAGATTCGACTAATAAGGATGTTAAGGGTTCTATTAACACTCCCTTGTCCAAGTTCGTATTAAAAAGAAAATTGCAGAGATGGCCAATCATTACATTCAAATCTACAAGGAATACATTAATTCCCCTTTAAAAAGACAGCTAAGAGCTGCTACATAATCTTGAAACAAATCAGCAAGTTCACATCCCTAACCCTTGCCTTGGGTTAATTAGTTCATGTTCAACAAATATAATGACAAATAACTTACGTTAAACAAAATATATTTGAAGAAAATAAAGGATCTGAATGCTTAAAAATTACAACAATGATAAAGTAAACTTCTAGCAAAAAAAATAGCAAGGAGAGTGAAGACAAAGGATGTGGAGGGAGAGGCTGAAAAAGGCCTTCTTTCCAAAAGTGTCTTCGAAAAAGGAGTCTCCTCCCTCTCCCTTTCCTTCTTCAGCAAATTCTTCTTAGAAAAGCTCCCTGGAACCAGTTGTCTCCTACCTCAAAATACAAAAAATGGCTTTCCGTTTTTGGTGGCCAATCTTTTTTCCTTTATATCTCTTTCCTCCTTATCCACTTGGGTAACAAATGATGACTGAATTTGCCAAAGAATCCACGTGTGGCTCTCTCCTTGGTTCTTTTTAGCTTAGTCACGTGCCATTGCTAGCTCAATTAATGAATTGTCATATTGCTATCCTTTGCTCCTAGCTCAATAATGCAACATAATTTCTTCTATCAACTTGCATGCTACAACAAAATTGGCATTTTATCACAGATCAGTAATGTGTTTTCAGTGTAGTTCATTCAATCAACCAATAATTAAATCATCCCCAATTCATTGACTTAGAGATAAATCCAAGTGATAAGCATCATGAATTTAACTCAAAGGATATCATACGATATCATAAGGCCATGCATAACTCATAATTCAATCAAAATAAGCCCAACTTAACCCTTATTCTAACCATTAACAAGGGGCATTTAGAGGACTAGCTATTGAAGACTTGTACAAACACATTTGATCTTTTCTTGAAATCTGTAGCAAAAATTAATGGAATATTTGTTGATACAATTCGTTTGATGTTGTTTCCATTTTTTGTGTAAAACTGAGTGAAGAATTCGATAGAAACAGTCTAAGCAGACAATATCACGACCTGTGATGAACTAGGCCGAGCATTCTTAAATAAATTTTTTCCACCTTCTATGACATAACATTTGAGGACAAAGATCGCTTCCTTTAGGCAACATGAGACTAAGCATGTATTCAAGGCTTGGGAACGCTATAAGAACCTCTTATACAAGTGTTCGCAACACGGTTAAACTGATTGGCTTCAAATTCATTATTTTATACTAGATTAACCAATGCTACTAAATCCATCTTGGATGTAGCTGTATGTGGCTCGATACTTTCGAAGACTACAAAGGCAACCCACACACTACTCGAGGATATGTTCGCCACAAGCTAACATTAGCCTGTGAAGAGGACCGTTGCTATAGTTCCTGGATTCCACAAAATCGATGAGATAAGTGCTCTTAAGGCACAAATGGCTACCTTGAATAATGCCATGAATAATTTGACCATGCCATAAAAGTCTCAATCCATTGCAGTAATGGCGGCGTGTCAAACGTATTCGACCTAAGAGAACTCAAATTTGGACGACGCTAACTATGTGAATAGGAGTCAAGGATATCAAGGAGGTCTGATCATAACCAGTTCTCCAACATAAAATCTCAGCTCCTACGCATAACCAACCAAGTCTGAGGAACCACAAAATTTTTTCATATGCTAATATGAAAAAAGTTTTGCAAAGTTCCCCATGATTCACATCTTCTTTCTACTTGCAGCTTGAGAAGCTCTAAATAGAGGATTTGATGGGAGCATTCATAACTGAGTCCAAAAACATGATGGCCAGCTTGGAGAGTTCAGTGGATAGTCAAGGAAAGGCTATCAAGAACTTGGAGGTCCAATTGTGTTAGATCGCCACCACACTGAATTCCTTGTAGAAGTGCAAGTTCCCGAGTAACAACGAGGTAAACCAGAAGGAACACTACAAGGTGGTCACCTTGAGATGTGGCAAACAATTAGGGAATGGTAGGAAGGATGAACTAGAGAGAAGATCACGGATGAACCTGTTGATGAGGGATGTATCAACATACATATGCAATAAAATAGGATCATATGCACTCAAATAAGCTCAATTAGAAGGAAAAAATCATGCTTGAAAGAGGGAGAAAACAGAGAATTAGGATACTCACCGTTGAAGTACAAATTCTCCCTTTATCTCCGGCGGATTTGATCACGAACAAGTCCCAGACCACCACTAAACTCTTTTCAGCTATTCTCTTGCCTTGGAACGGGATGGTGGGATCCCTTGATTGGTGAATTAAGGAAGAGAAGAGGTGAAACTTGGTTAGTGTTCAACACATGAACACCAAGGTTTGGGAGCTAAATCAACCACTTCATCAATCATCCTATGCACGAATTTGGCTCCAATTTATAGAGCATTTCATGCACAACTACCTCACCCAAGATTGACACTCAATCATGGTGAGGTAGCATGTGAATTGGAGGTGGCAATTGAAAGAGAAATATGGTGCAGGAAATGGAATTTCACCAAATTCCATTTTCCCTTTTTCTTTTTCTTTTTCTTTTATTCTATTTTTCTTATGATTTTGATTTTTGATTTCATAAATTAAAAAAATAATAATAAATTAAATAAAAAACATTTTCTAATTTAATCTTTAATTATTTTGATATCAAATATTAAAATAATATTATTTTGCCTACGATCCCGATTTTTGAAAAAAACTATTTTTCCGAATATGAATCCTTATTCATATATACAACATTTAAATCTCATTTAAATGTTATTTTCAACTCCCCTCGATTGTTTAATTTGCAATCAAACTTCGATAGGTTAAATACATCGTATATATTTAATATTCTCCCGAAACCGAATTTTAACACTTCAAATTCATTCACCACACTGTTCCAAGGTGTTATTCGATATGAGCTAGCCGAGGGACTTAATGGACCTATAGATCAGGAGCTCCAACGATCCTAGATTAACAGGTCAAACTCTTTGACGTAGCTAACCAACATTCGTTAACTAATGGGTCACTCTACTAAAGCCCGTAGTTGCACTTTTCTCACTATAGATATATTTGTGTCCATTTGATATAACCATTATCAGTAAGTCGACCCTTCACAGGTTCTTCGTAATCTCAGCTGGGTCAATTATCGTTTTACCCCTGAGTTACCTCTTGTTCCTTAAGTATCACTGATCCCTTTAATGAACAACTTGGTTTGTGGTCTAACCACCAAACCAAACTCCCTCTCAGGCCAAGGAGAGGGTGGGGCCCCTAGCTCTCTACTATCCCTCGAGTCGGGTGGGAGTGAATTTCATCTTGTAGGGTTATGTCCTCAGCTATCTACCCGGTCTTACCCTTGAAATGGGAGGCATATTGAGTAGGCACTGTTGAGCCTCTCTCACCCATGCAGATCAAAAGAGAATCTCGAATAAACAGGAGTTCATAGTTAGCTCAGGATTAAGATCAAGTTACCTAGGTCATTAGATTGAAATTAGTCAGCGTTTTCAGTGAATGACGTTATAAAGAAACTGTGATTATTCCGTGCTCCAGTCTTATGCAAACTCATTGCATAGAACGCCCCCACTCGCATGTCTCCACATGAACGATTTAGGATCACAATTTTTGTATCATATACAAAGCGGGTCGCGTTCCATAGTGTCCCAAGGAGAAGGTACCCAGCCTAATCCATATACTATGGACCGTTTTGGCTATTTAATTAAATTTGATCCACTTTTATGTCTCCACATATATCTAAGTATTCATGTTATAGCCATGGGTTCTTAGTTTATTGAATTTATAGAGTTATACATAATTCAATAACAACTTTACTAAATAACTTCAATAACTACTTTATTGATGATAGAATATGTTTACATGCCAATGAAGTTTAGGACATAAAAACCCAACAAACTCCCACTTGGACTAAAACTACAGTGGCGTACAATGTTGTTGAGTTAACCGAGAGAAAACGATAAATACAATAAACCAGGGCATCCTACACCCCAGGTTTTCTCCCACTTACCCTAGTTATAAAACTCGATGTCCCAGACTCTTCAGATGACCCTCGAACAATCCTTACTTACTCTTGAGGATATTCTTAACGACACTCCAATGATCATATCCAGGGTTGGACTGGTATATACCGACAATCCTTACTGCATAGCATATGTCAAGTCGTGTACACAGCATGGCATACATCAAACTCTCAACCGCTAATGCATAGGGAACATGTCTCATATCCTCAACTTCTTGAGGTGTCTTAGGACATTGTTCCTTAGACAAATGAATCGCATGCCTGAATGGTAACAACCCCGCTCGAAATTCTACATCGTATGTCTGGACAACATCTTGTCAATATATGATGCTTGACACATGGCTAACGTTTTGTTCTTACGATTCCTAACAATTTGGATTCCAAGAAAAAACTGAGCCTCTCCCAAATCATTCATTTGGAATTGGGTCAATAGCCACTGCTTTATGTCACTAAGAAATCCTTTCTCATTCTCAATGAGAAGGATATCATCTGCATACAACACCAAGAATGCTAAAGCAGAATTAATAATCCTCTTTTAGACACACGGTTCATCAACATTCTGCTCAAAGCCATAAGATTTTATCGCACCATCAAATCTCATATTCCAGGACCGAGATGCTTGTTCAACCCACAAATGAATCGCTTAAACCTTCAAACCTTTTGCTCTTGACCCTGTTCTCCTCTAGTTGGGTCATATAGATACTCTCCTCAAGATAGCCAATCAAAAAAGTTGTCTTTACATCCATCTGTCATATTTCATAGTCATAATATGTGGCTATGGACAAGAGTATTCTAATCGACTTTATCATGGCAACGGGTGAGTAGGTTTCTTCATACTCCACCCTGTCGACCTGGGTGTACCCATTTGCCACAAGTCGAGCCTTAAAGGTATGAACCTTACCGACATGATCTCATTTCCTCTTGTAGATTCATTTGCAACCAATAGGTCTTACCTCACTTGGTTGATCTACAAGTTCCCAGACTGAATTGAAGTACAGTGACTCTATTTTGAGGTCCATGGCTTTAATCCATTGATCCTTGTCTACATCATTCATTGTCTATTTGTAGGATAATGAATCCTCTACCCCATCATCAGGTATGACGAGTTGAGTTTCACTTATACCCAGGTAATGGTCAGGTTGATGAATAACCCTCCCACTACGTCGAGGCTCTCTCAACTCTTGAGAGGGATGAGACTGATTGGGGATATCAGTCCTATTAACAACTCTTATTCAAGAACTAGCTCTATAAACAACTCTTGTTGATTTTTCTGTAGTTTCTTCAGAAATCTCATCTAATACAAGCCTTCTGCGAGGTTTATGATCTCTTATGTGGTCTTCCTCCAAGAACGTAGCATTTGTCGATACAAACACGTTGTTTTCTTGAGGATCATAAAACATGCCACCTTTCGTTTCTTTAGGATAACCCACAAACAAACATAATTTTGAACGGTGTTCCAACTTCGAGTTTTGCACCAACACATGTGTCGGGCAACCACAAATCTTGAAGTGACATAAACTACCTTTACGTCCTCTCCATAACTCATAAGGTGTTTCAGAAACACTCTTTGAGGTAACGTTGTTCAAAATATATGCTGTAATCGCTACTGCATAACCCCAAAATGAACTTGGCAATTGAGCATAGCTCATCATCAACCGAATCCTATCCAAAAGGGTTCTGTTTCTCCTTTTAGATACACCATTTTGCTGAGGCATACCAGGTGCAGAGAGTTGGGACTTAATTCCATGTTCTATCATATAGTCTTGGA
>JAOANK020002109.1:8968-22301 GCA_026257165.2 Telfairia occidentalis | reverse complement strand
TGGAAGCTTTCTCAACAAGGAGCTTAGAAGCTTCTTCAACAAGAAGCTTCCTCACCAAGGAGCTTCCTCACCAAGGAGCTTCCTCACCAAGGAACTTCCTCAACAATGAGCTTCATTTTGGCTCCACATCTTAACAAAATTTACATTTCAAAATCAATGAAATTACTTAAATTTGAATTGCAACATTAATTCTCTGGTTTTGTGGTTGGGTTGCAACCTTACACTATAAATGGTGCATAAGTGATATTCTTGAATCACAGGCCCCAACCAAGGCCTTCCAAAGCCCCTTCCAATATCTGTTTAACTAGTGACAGAATTTTCCAACACCCTTTTCACTTCCGTTTTCTCTCATGCAAGGTACTAACACTACTACTCTCACCAAGCATTTTTCTTTTCTTTCAATTTATATCTCCTTGATGCTTTACAGACAGACATGAGTACTCATTGTCCAAATATCATTGAACACTTTGGGTACAAAGCAGAGAGCAAATATGGTTCAAAGAATGGGTATGAAATATGTCCTCTAACATAGGTTACCAAAACTTGAATAGACGTTTCGTTCAGTTTGTATTTATTTATTCATGCATAGTTACCAAATGTTAAATATATTCCATAACTTCTAGATGTCTGGTTCCCAAATGTTGTAGAGACTGCCTATTGCTTCTGTAACAACTTGACTTTCTAAGACTCAATTTCTTAAGATCGTCATAATCATAGATGCTTAAAATATTGAAATGACTCGAGTTTAGCATTTACAAAGTAATAGAGAATTAATTAAATATAAATTATTGGGATCCCAATTTAATTTAAAAAATAATATATTAATAAAAAAATTTCTCAAAGAATTAATAAGAAAGCTAAAACCCATAAATGTTCAATTATAAAAAATAACTAATTAAATAATCCAACATTAATTCGAATATTGAAAACAAAATAATTAAAAATGTGGAAGACTATATGACACAACCATGACCTCTTCACAACCGATCCTTATCAACCATCCAGTACGTCATTGCCATTACCTAAAAAAAAGTTTAAAGAAAATGCTGAGTATTTTAACAAATACCTAGTAAGTAACCTAACCCACGATTATACATGTAAACACATGCAATCATACAATGCTCATGCGGGATCTACTATATTAGCGTTTTCAGTCTAGGCTAGTAGCCTAATTATGATGACATGTCATTAAAAATTCTCTCAGTGACAACACTATCACTCCCTTACAACTGTCACCTCTAGAGTACTACTGTGAGTTCTTCTCAAGGAACCCTACTACTACTTGATGATAGATGACACTCAATCAGTGTAGCCAAACCCCCCAACACCGACCATCTAAATCGAGGGAGGCTATCGCTCATCAATTCAGTTCGTGCAACATAAAATAGTCCATGCATATGTTCCAATTAACTTAACAATCATATCGAACACATGTTCCATTCATGAAATCTTACAATAAACCTAAGGCACTTAACATATTCATCAGTTGATGCCTCCAACAATGAACATGCTTATACATAGCATTTAATTTAGTATTTTGATAAAACAATAGGAACATAAGATCATAAAGACCATGCTCATTGTCAATATGTAACACATATTACATAGTCAGATATTATTACAGGGCAATTATCATACCATTTATCTATCCTAGCCCAAAGGCTTCTCCATGGCGGAGACACTTACTTGATTTTCTAAAAAAAATAGATTATAGAATAACCCTTGCTAGGCCGGTTTATTCTCCTCAATCGATTTTCCTACATAATTCCCAAAAGTCGATAATGTTAGCGAAAAATCTCGATTTTAGGCCTTAATGTTCAATTGGCTAGGATTTTGGAAAGAAATTGTATCGAGCTTGTTGTACAGCACGTAGCACAGTACTGCCCACACGCTGCCCACGCATTGCCGTTGCTCGCGTTCTCTCGCCGTCCACAGCCACTCAGTTGCTTCGTCGCTCAGTCCTATGCGTCGTAGTGGCTTTGGAGCCACCACTCGCTGGAGAAGAAGCCGGTGTCTTTGTACGCTCGAGAGAGAGAGACAGAGAACACCATTGCTACCACTGCATGGGTGTCGCCGCCACCAGTTGGAAGAGGAGAGGGAGATGGCGTGGGTGAGAGGGAGGTGAAGAGAGAGAGAGAGTTGGGTCTTCTTTTCAAAAAGAATATTGGGGGCTTAGGTTCCATCTTTTTCTATTTAAAGAGGTTCACCCCAAACCCTATTCCTTATTCCCTTACCACTATTTACAAATATGTCATTCCCATTTATTTGATCTCATTTTATCTCTTATCTTTTCCCAAAATTAAAACTTCAATTATCTTCCTAATTTCTTCCTAATATCCTCTTTCAAATAAGAGAAGAAAATTAACTTAACTAACCCAAAAATTTTCAATCACTTAATATATTTAATCTTAAATAATTCTCATAAATGGTAAAATTAAAAAACGGAGCGTTACAGCTTTTGTTATCACGCTATCTATTCAAAATAATAACATTTTTTGTTTTTGATTTAGCTACGGGTAAGATGGTCTTTCCCATTACTTTCTTTGTTTCATTTTAAAATAGTATTAGAAATTTCCAATTAGTTTGAACTCTTGCCTTCATACGTACATTGATGTTGGGCAATACTCTATTTTCCATTGCCTTGTTTTCTTAGCCAACATTAGTTCCACGTCCAAGCCATAGTACTATAGTTTTTCATAAAGAATTGTAGCATAAATCATAAAAATTAGATGGTTGAACTATGGATTTATTATTGATTTACACTTGTTAGTATTTCACACAACTTTACAGAATGTGGTTATTCTGCTTAAGTGGATATTGTCATGCTATGTTATATTTATTATTGAATTAGTGAGATTTATTTTATTAGTTGTACCAATGTTCTCGGTGAAGTAATTGTGATTAAACTATTTTATGATTGTGTTTTTTTTATCAATGATAATTTCTATTTATTCACGTAATCTATGGTATAATGGTGATAACTCATAACCTATTCCTTTTTTATGAAATAGAGGTTTTGACTTCTACAGTTGGCATGAAGGATGAGAACAAAGGTCGTTTGGTTCAGAAAGCCAATGTTTATCCAGTTTTTAGTGAGACAATTTTAAGTTTAATGATTATTTAGACCAATAAAGTGGTAGAATCAATTTTCATCTTCATTGCTTAAGTTTTTTATTTTTATGACTTGTGGTTAGTTGTGAGTATTCTTATGGTTAGACCTAGATCATTTTGATAGATCTTTCTGAATGTGTTAGCTAATTAGTTGCTATGTTCGAGAATAATGATGGTTGAATTCAGTTTTTTTATCAAATGATTTTTATAGAAATTTTGATTTTAATGAATTGTTCTCCAGTTTTTTTTTTTCTTTGTTACATTTTTGAATGATAGACCTTGCAATATTGTTGGTTGGCTATGCTTGCACTTAACAATTTTATTTTTCAATTGTTAGAGAACAGATGACGAGCATTATTTGCCATTAAACACTTATAATGGTGAACAAAGACTTTTAATGTCAACACATTTAATGTCAGACATTGCCCGTCATTAAAAGCATCCGACATGGTTATCCTCCTATTTATGTCGGACAATGCCTGACATTAAAAACCGTCTGTCATTATAACCCTACAATGACACTCGTATTGATGTTAGATGCTCGTCCGACTTCAAAAGGTTTTAATGTCCAACAATGTCCGACATTAAAAGCCATATTTGTACCAGTGAAATGCTAGAATATTTGCGTGATGTGTAGTGAATGATGAAATCAAACAATTTATGGCTTTAGTGTACACAATCTGCAGCAAGTGTTAAGTATTTTTATATCGCAACCACATGAATTGATAGATTTTAACCTATTCGTATTTGATCTTTTAGTGAATTCAAATGTAACAAAAATAAAGAATCGGTGATTTTTTAAACTAATTGTTGATTGAAATTAAATGGCAAAAATAAAAATAATGCTTTTGTGGTTCAAACAATGAGAATGAATGGGTTCAGATTAAGGTAACATGTTATTTTTCCTGACATAGAATGCTGAAGCAAAAGAATTGCAAGATCGATTCACACAACAATAGTCTTTCGGAATCCTTCCAAATCTTCCTAATATCTTAAGTTAATTTTCATTAACTTATATGAATTAAACCAGTTGTTTTTGTGAATTAGGTGAGTGATTGATCCTAACCTCCTCACTTAGCCAGCAACTAACCTAATCTAGAGGCTAATGTGTTTTAAAAGCAATCTACTCACATTTTCTTCTTAAACTTAGAGAAAATATTTATGTGTGTTGACTAGGCAAACATAAACATTAAACACTAATCATACTAACAAAACAAATCAATCCAACAAACTTTTACTTCGAAACTAAAAATCAATTTGATAACATATCTCTTAATCCTCACCCAAAGGTGAATTAGTTCATGCTAAGATAAAGAAAAGATAGCAACACAATAATGAAAACTGTAAAGGAAAACACAAAGTGTAAAATCCTAAGGAGTTGTAGAATCGATTCTCCACGGGTTCCGTAAGTAGAGTGACTTCTCCTCTTTTCAACCTCCATGAAGTTCATCTTCTTCAACTCTTCTCTACAAAAAATAAAGTAACAGCAACAATGAAAAACTCTTCTGAAAGAAGATTGAAAATAGAAAATCGACAATTAGACTTCACGATTCTTCCTCCATTTTCAATTGGAGGCCTCTTTTTCTATTTATAAGCTTCCTTTTGTGATTAGAAAACCTCTTAGGTCAAATTGTCCACTTGGTTCGCATCTAACAGTGGATTAATTCCATAAAAGATAAGATTATTTCCATATTTGAATTTTCATTATCTTCGCGCAAATTTTATCTGTCCGTTTTGTTGGATAAATGCTCGATCAATTATTCTGCTAAAATAATGCTCCATTAATTTCCTGCTCAACAAAATACCTAGAATCATTATCGATTAAGTACAGTTTTCTCTTATTTCTAATTAAATGCTGACTTAAATATAATGTTGTACCAACAAGCTTTCAAAAGTATTATAAGCAAAACAAGGACAAATCAAACAATTACTTCATAAATTAAAGGGAAATCTCTTCACAAATAAGATGAATTCTATCCTAAAAGACTTCTTATAACTCTCGTTTGGAGAATTATCAAATATATACATTCATAATCTCATCGTTTCAATTTTTATTTGCAATGATTCGGGATCTAATCCCATAGACATAAGAAATATTTCACTTGTAAATTTAATGAGATATATTGATGAAATTTAAGTTTGTCATTGATAGGATAAGATTTAGTTTATCTTTGATAGTCTTCTGTTAGTGATAGACTGTATTTATGTTGCGCAGTGATAGATTTAAATTTTACAATCAGCCTTAATTTATATGCTATATCAATTGATGAACCTAATAGCAAATGAGTAATGCAAACAATCATGGGATAGAGGTCTATCCGTAGTAATTGTTGATATTGGTCTATCCATGGTACTCGTTGATAGTGGTGGACTGTTAATGACAACAGCTGATATTGGTCTATCAGTGGCAATCGCTGATAGAGGTTTATCAGTAGCAATCGCTGATAGAGGTCTATCAGTGACAATTGCTGATAGATCTACAATATTGAGATCTGTTGATGGGTCTTTTGGACCATTTATATGCTCTAATTCAGGTTGAGTTTAAAATTTTGCCGTATTTACAAATATTTTTATTTATCATGTAAGCATATAAACAATATAAATTATGATTGAATAGGCTAATCGGTAAAAGTGTAACATTTTGAAAGTTAGGGCCAAATGAAAACTAAACTAAAATCTTAGAGACCAAAAGAGTATTTTTCCCAAAAATATATTAAAATTTAAAAGAATTAATTAAAAAACATGGATTTATTGACCTTAAAAAGAGAGGGGATAATTAAAATCTAAGAACAAGTAGAAAACTAAATAAGACGAGAAAATAAAGAATTTGAAGCTCGAAAATTCATCCCTATCACTCGACTTCATCTTCTTCAACTTCAAGGTCGTCTTCTTCATATTTGATTATCTCACTTTCTTTCTTTACATTGGAGCAATTTTGAGAGTACTTTGATTATTGTGTTTTAAGAATTACTAACTTTATTTATCAACCAGAGAAGAATTAACTTGTTCTCTCCACTTTGGCAGTCTTCTTCGTTCCTCGTTTCATGTATTTCCGTTTTGCTTAGTTTGTTTTGGCATTAGATTTATTATTATTTGGATTTATTTAAATTTGGGAAGAAGTTGAATTCTTTTCTTGTCTTTGTTGGGCCTTCACGACCATATGGCGTGTGATCACCTATAAAGTTTGGTGTACTTTTTCCTTTCTACATTTCTTAGAGGGTGCATTCAGTAGTGCATTTACTAGCATAGTTTGACTATTATCAATGATCTAAATTAAGTTATATTTTTCGTCCCTATATTTTACCATTAATTTCAATTTAGCCTTTTTATAAAGATTTATTTTCATTCATATCCTTTGATAACTTTATCAAACATCTATTACTTGTGGGAAATAACGTAAAAATTCAATATGACAAGTTATTTGTAGATGTAAAAGAAGCTACAAAAATTTTATATGAATCATTAGTGTTGCACTCTAAAACAAAATTAGTTCTAACAAATTCTACTTTTCAATTTAAAAGGTCACATAAAAAAAAATTTCCTTAACATGAAAGAGCAAGACCTATTTTGTTGGATGGTTTTCCTTGGTAACCTTAAAAAAAAAAAAATAGTTTTCCCCCCCTTCTGACAGCGTGTGGGGGAGGAAATTTGAACTTTTGACCTCTTGGTTGAGGATATATGCCTTTACCAGTTGTTATGCTTAGGTTGACATTGTTTGGTTTTCTTTGATGGACTTAAGAAACATAAGAAATGTCTTGTCAACTAAATTATGCTCGAATTGGTCTTTAGCAACCTACTTTTCCTTCATAGCTATGGGGAATAACTTTTTCATTGATGTTGAGGACCTTTATTTCCTCTAAAGAATGCTAAAGAATTTTTTCTCTTGTTGTTGAAAGACATCATTTTGATTATTAATATATATATCTATTAAGACATCATTTTGACTCTTCTTGCAGCTTCCGTTGCTAACGCTTACGTGACCCGAAGATATATATATATATTTATTTATATCACCTCAGCTGACAAGATCAATGGACGTTACGGGATACTCTACATGACTCATGGTCCATGATGAGGTGAACTCGATGGTCAGATCATGTCTTAGCCTCTAGCTCCTCCGAGATGTTGGACGTTGGCGACGATGTTCACAGAATGGGGGATGTGTGGCTTTCTTTTGGGCCAACCATGTTTCTTAGTGAATTTTTAGTCTTACATTAGTCCTCACTCTGCTAAGCATTGGGTTTAATCTCTCAGGCTCTGAAGTAGAGTTGAAGAGGTGTGCTACCTATATAATTGTAATTTTTGAAGTCGCAGCCTCATCATTATAGCTAGATCCATACTGAGTATGGGTGTGATTGATTGTGGTGACGGTGCATGCTTTCTTGTGGCATGCATCTATATCATTGATCTTGCTCTTCGTCTAATGATTTGATGTAGCGTTTGAAGGCTATATATATCTCTCTTTTTGCCTCCGGTGGTTTCACGAATTTTACACTCATGTTGAGGTTCGAGTGCAATTTGCATCCCTTCCAGCAAGGTTCATCTTTCGACTCCCTCTTCTAAATTCTTGCCTTTAATTATGTTGGTGGTGAAGCTGAAGGGTGCTTCTACTTCTAGCCATGATGATGAAGCCGCGAAATTCACTAGAGGAGGCTATCCATCGATGTGTTCCAAGGGCTCTCTGATCTATCTTAGGGATAGATATGATGTCGCAACTAATGTGAGCTTTAGGTTCCCACGGGAGGGTGAGTCCTTGGAGAGTCCACCGCCTGGCCATGTAGGGTTTTATCCCCAAAATGTTCGAGATGGGTATAGGGTTGCCACTACATGCACTTGTTTGCTCGACTCTTTCTAGCTGAGGTCAACTTAAGATTCTACACAACTTTCTCCAAATGGATAGGGGGAGTTAATGAGGAACTTCCTATTGTGGGCCAAGTACGAAAAAGTCGAGCTGAGCTTGGCACAGCCGATTGCCTCCCATTATCTAAAGGTTCACCCTCACTTGGTAGACCACTAATATGTGTCTGCTCGCTCTTGGTGGGCTGGTTAGTCAAGTAACCTTTCTCGGTGAAATAGCAGAAGTTATGGTTTTACATGTCCGATGAGTGGCTGGGTCTTACCGATGACCAGCGGGCTGATCTGCAATATCTAACTCGAGTTCAGGAACTTGGTGAGCTCTATTTTCCTACCTTGACCTACATTTGCTTCTTTTACAACTATGTTGGGTTTGTATCAAAGTTGACCTCATAATCTCAGGTGATCATCAGTATAGTGAAGAAGTTGCCTAAGGCTGCCTGCCACACTGACACCTTGTAGACTGTGGATAACCTATAGAGGTTTCGTCTTCATCTCTCTTGTTCTAGTATGATTCGTTGAGCTTTTCTTATTTCCTCAGGGCTCTAACTTACCCAAAATTGTCTTCATAGATGACATGTCTTGCCAACCATCCGTGTTCCAATCGAACTCTCATGAATGTCGTGCTCTTGCTTTGGTCGAGGACTAGGGGGAATCGTTCGCGCAGTGCTTGTATGTGCACCCTCCGCTCGCAGTGGTGGAGGTTCCTCCTCCTTTACGAACTTAGGTGCAGTTACCTACAGGGGTATAGCGCCAGTCCTAAGAGACGAGGAGAAAGTTTCTTCTACCCTCTCCTACATCGATGATCTTAATCCGGATGAGCCCATTACTCAGATCGGTAGCGGTGTGTTGGAGTTTGATGTCCCTTTCATGGGATGTTTGATGAAGAAGAAGGAGGATAGTTCCGTCCATGTGGCCATTCAAGTTAGCATGAACCATGCCATCAAGTGGTTTGCAAGATTTATGGGTGGCTAGATGAGTGGGCATCCCACGTTGACATGGGGCTTCAATAGATAAGTCTGCATGCTCATCTCACACTTGTCCTCCTTTAATTTAGGCCTGTCTTAATCTCGATCTTATGAAGGTCTTAGGTGACATGTTCATTGTTGTGATCGTCAAGAACATGAAGCTTTGAAAGTAGGCTAGCATCAATGCAACCGATAAGGCTCGACTCTAGACGACGTAGAAGCAGCTTGTGGGCATCAAGATAAAGCTTGACTTTGCTGTGGATGAGGGTGAAGGCTAAGGATAATGACTTGGTGGTGGAGGTGGTCGCTCACAAGGACACCTGGAGCAAGCTCCATAAAGTTGAGGAGAAAGTCCAATCTGCAAAGGGCTGGCCCTAGACATCGAGAAGCGAGTGTCCGCTGCTGAGGCATAGGCCAGACTTACTAAGGAAAGGGCTATGACAACAGAGCAGAAGCTCAACAATCTCGAATTCATCAAAGATGCCTTCATGTCACTATCGAACATGGCGTGGGAGATGGAGACCTCTACTACTAAGTGACTCCACTTTGTGCTCGATGAGGGAATGGACCCTGCGGTAATTGAGGCTACCTATGAAGAGGCTTGGAAGCTTCAGTCTACTGAGGGGGAAGATGAGGGAGACAACCTCAATATGCCACTATTGTCTTCCAGTATAAACTAATAAAATGATGCTTTCATGCCAATTGTAATTGAAATTGAAGACAAATTATGCTCAAGTATAAGTAATCATAGAAGTAATACTAGAGTATTCCAAGATATCGATCCACAGAGACTTAAGACTAAATTGGACAAAATCCTAACAATTACTTCAACTCTCTTGTGCAAAAGGAAATTAGTGTATTGTAGTGTTGTCGTACAAAAAAGGAGTTGAAGAGATAATCAATTTGGTGAAAGGTTTTATACTAAAAAAGCATGCAATTGATTAATAACGATAAGAATTAATAGAGGGCAGCTAATGATGTTCAGACATGTAAAGCGACACGATGCTACAACTTCTTCTAGGAACAAGACACTCTACCCGTAAATTGAAGATCTTTGTATAATCACTCTTTCGAGCATTCTGTACTAGGGGTTACATGTGATTTATGTCTAAACTCAAATCTAAACATTATAAGAATAGATTGCACTTGGTTTTACAGCTTCAACACTATGTCTAGTCCATCTACTGAAAGAGGGACAACTTCTCTTGCTACTGTATTCTGTAAACGAGTTCAACTAATTTTGTACCCTTCAACACATAGATTACCTAGCACTTTTCTTTCGATGGCTAGTTGGGAAGAAAATGATTAAAAACTTAAATAGTTCAAAGAAACAGAAGAAATGCTTTTCATTCATCAGAAGAAAGTCACATCAAAGCTAACAGTGTATGAATGCTGTCATTAACTACCCAGTAGATATTTAGCTACTACTCATTATGAGAGTAAATATAGTCAATAGATCAATAGATCTGTAAACTGAACAATAATGAAAATAATGACAACTAAGAAGAGTAAATGAGTTGTGGATAAAGGACTAAGAGGCGTTGAAATGACTTTCCAATTGGTTTTTCTTTAAATGGTCGAAATTCCTTTGTCGAGAGAATTATTCTTTTCATTTATGGGTATCCTTCCTTTCGGCGACTTACCCTAAAACTTTATGCCTCATGCCTTAAATAACGGATGCGAAATGACCTACAACTCCCTCCTGAAGTCCTACGTGTAAGGAAAGGGAAAATCACCCCTCATTTAAACGTCAGACGCACCCTACTAAATAAGCAGTCCGTACATTGGGGAATTCTAGGGAATATTCTGTCTGCCATCTTGTTGGAGCATTCTACTTGGGGAAATGCTACCGCATGGTATTGGTTCTTATACTTGCATCTAAATTGTTTCACCTGCCCTCTGTTGCAATAAATCCAAATCCAAAAATCAATAGCACTTATAAAATTTAGTAAAACAACACTTCAGGAAGATTAATTGCCAACAATAGAGTATTTAAAGCTTAAAATCATATTTTTCTCATTTAATATGATTGGACACACATGCATTCATCTCAATTTGGAGCTATAATAACCCTCCTTTGGAGTGTTATCACACCCCCAAGCTTGAATCTTTGTTTGCCCTCAAGCAAAACATACAAGCAGAAAATAAAAATAACCACTTATTTAACCCTCATCAGACTCTGGCGCATCCTTGTTTTTGCATGGGGAGAGCGACGACAATGGAAACATAGGTGTGTTTTTTTAATTAAAAGGCCTATGCCATACTCGATCCCACTTTTACATATACTTCATGATGCACCTTTTCCATTTTGCCATCCTTTTAAACTTGGCGCAGAGTGGCTCCAGCATCACAGCAAAGGCTTATATGCAGGCATCGACAATGTCATCTAGGTTCACTGATTGCGTAGAGGCAGCGATAGTGGAGTCTTTATTGGGTAGTTGTGCTTCTCTGGCATTAACATGAGCATCTACTCCTCCTCAGTCAATTTCCACCTTATCTGATAACATGGTCATCTGTGTCATCTAGAGAGATATTCACTTGGAGGGATAAATCAGAGATTAGGCAAGGAAAGAAAAACTTCTCAGCTCGTTTATGTGCACAGCTGCAAATTTCCACCTCCATGAGGCTGCCAATGTCCACTTCTATCCTTCATAGGATAGCATAAGCGAGCATGATTCTATCTCTGGATATGGAAGAGTCATGAGTGGTAGGCAAGATGCAGTTCTTCAGAAAGTATAACAAGAAAGTGGCTTTTGGCGTCAGCTTCGAGAGAAGGAGAGAGTATACACCCTGCTTTAAAATCTTCCATTCAGCAGATTTTGTTCTAACAATCTCAAGAGCAACATCCATATCTTCTTAACTTAGGGATGCACAAAGTTTGTTGCCTTCGGGCTCTTTGATGGACTGAAGCCATAGAGGCGGTTGATCACCTCGGCAGTAAACTTTATCTTCTGGCCACGAATTAATGCAAATGTCTGCCCTTTTGAGGTGATGTTAACGTAAAACTCCCAAACCAGCTGAGCAAATACATACTGTGGTTTGTCGTAAAACTTTTCCCAATTATTGATGTGGATGACTTCTTCGATGTATGCTGGCATTTCAAAATTTGTTGGTAGAGTTCCTTTTTCAGCGAGGAATCCCTTGCTTTTTAGCACTATCCCTCCTTTTTCAGCGACATGGTTGACAAAGCGCATGAATTGGTGTGTCATCTCCTCAGAAATTTGCTTTCTTTTCTTCTTTCTACTCTTCTTCTTCATCTCACTCGATTCATCTCTTGTACTTCTCTCTCCTTTCTTTGTTTTTATTTTCTTTTCCTTCTTCAAAGCAGAAAGAGGAATTTCTTTTCCAAACAATGGGGTTGGCAATACTGTAGCTTTGCTGTGCGTTTTCTTACTCTTCTTTTTCTTCTTCTCTGGGGTTTTCTCTTCTGTAGAGCCTTGTGCCATTGGTTCTTTAACTTCTCTCTCTCCAACTCTGGTTCTTCAAACCAGTCATACATAAACTCATCTGCTGCTGACATTGATTTCTTGTCTCCCCCAAATCATCATCTAAATTCAGCTCCATCATTCCACGAACACTGTAAGGCTGTTCTTCTTCTGGCATAAATTCTTCTCTAACTGGCACAATATTTTGGTTTCTAGTAGGCACCTCAGATGGCGCTACTAGCTCATGTGCATGGGTGGAAGGGAATGCCTCAAATGGCATATCACGAGGTGAAAGGGGAGAGGTACTGACCTATTGATGCGAGTCTGCTTTAGAAATCGTTACGCTTGTGGGTCTAAGTGGCTTACTCACTGCTTGCTTGAAACATCTCTTTTTTGACTGAACCTCTGCCTCACCTTCCTTTCTAAAATACTTAGCGTACAACCCTTGGTCGTGTAAGACTGCGTGTTTCTTTCTTTTCTTCTTTTCTACAGGTTGCGGCAGTTTCGCCACTTGTTCATGTGAGTCTATGATAGAATACACAATCTTCAGCAGTTGGGGATTAATAGGCATAAGTTCGCGATTTAGCATAGGCAGATTAGGTGCTCGATCATCTTCAAAAGAAGATGAATCTAGGACCATTGGTTGCAAGGCACTGGTAACTTTAAAGTTTCTTTTCTGATACTTTGATTTTTTGGCCACCTTCACCCATTGTTGAAACCATTTTTTTCTTTTGTGTTAGGGTTGAGTGAATTGAATAAAATTTTCCTGCAACTCAAAAGCTTGAAGAGAGAAGACTGGAGTATAGAGGAATAATAAAGTTGAGAGCAAAAGATATGATAAGATAAAAAATGATAAATATTCGTAGTTGGAGAAAATTTAGAGAAAAGAAAATTTAGATAGAAAAAAGTTAGAGTGATATACTTGTTAGATAATAAAAAGAAATTAGAGAGAAAAAGCTAGAGAGTAATTTTAGA
>JAOANK020002088.1:0-10011 GCA_026257165.2 Telfairia occidentalis | reverse complement strand
ACTACAGTCATGCAATCGAGTTCTAATCTAGACCCTACTCTCTCGAGCTAAGACTTAAATCATGCATCAATCTAATCATTGATCAGAAGATTAAATAGCAGTAAGCATACAATTACATGAATAATCACAGGGGATATAAAAAATTCCATAAATTAATAAAGTGATAAACGGAGTTACAAAGCGTTACAACGAGTCAATGCGGAATTTCGCCACTCAAATTCACAATTAGAATAGAAATCCCAAAGAAAAAACACAAAATGAAACAAGTAGAGGAAAAGGGGAAGAAAACTCCCAAAGACGAGTGCCAAACTCGTTCCCGACGTAAGACCTGCAATCTCGAGCCTCAGATTGCTCCGGGGACTCCATGGGGAGCTCCCTCTCCTTCTGAAACATCGTGCTCCAAGTCGTTCTCTCGGTTCTCCAAATGGCCTCCTTTCCTCTTTTCTTAACCAAAATTTGTCTTCTTAGGCTCGTTTCTAGACCCGAACAACCCCGAAATCATATTTTCATCTAATTAAGCTCGGTACCTACAAATTAACATAAAAACACGTGAAAGCACCGAAATTATCAAACAAAGCTAGCTAGAACTAAGCCTCAGGATAACACATTTTCATGTGCTATCATTTGGATCATTATTTTGTTGAAATGTTATGAAAATTTTTTGTTGTATCTTATGGAGGGGACGGGTGGTCTCATTTATATTATGTGTGTCACATTAGAAGTATTATATGACTACATTGCAGGATGGTTTACCTCATTTCTAGCAAATGTCATGCCAAAATTTTTAAAATTTATTTGGGTTATTTTTTAAACAACTTTCTTAATGTTTTGGTCATTTTCAATAGAGAAAGAGAATATTGTTGGTTACTAGTTAACATTATGTAACGAACAGTTTTTTTTTATTTAAATTAATCCAAAAAATTGATGACGGACACTACCCGACAATAAAAACAACCGTGGGCTATAGAGCGAAAAAATAAATTAAAATGAATGGCCAACGACCAATTGACTTTTAATGTCAGATGTAGATTTTTTATGTCGAACAGTTTTGGTCTCAGACACTTACAATGTCGGACGCTTTTGGTGTTGGACGATTACAATGTCGAACATTTTTTGTGTCGAACGCTTACAATGTCGGACGGATCTTTAATGTCGGGAAAAGCCCGACATTAAAAAGTTTTGGGGTCGGATGGAGCTTTGGTGGCGGGCAAAGCCCGACACCAAAACCTGTAATGTCCTTGTGCGTCATTGTAACTCACCTGCCCGACATTGTAACTTACAATGACACTCTGTATTGATGTCGGAGGCACGTCAGATATCAAAAGTCTGACGATGTCCGACATTAAAAGTCAAATTTGTACTAGTGTACTATTATTTTGATTTTTCGGAATATTGGTTGGTTTGGGTGACGTTCCGAGAGGAGAGGTGGTTGATGGTATGTTGGTGGTAATAGGGTTTTGTGAGGATGACGCCATAACTTTCCTGGGAATAGAACCTGAGGCTCTGCTGACATATACGACAAATAAAAAATATGAAATGAATTTGTCCAACCCAGCCAAAATAGATTGTTTGGGGGATTATATATATTGTTGTGATTTTAAAGCAAGTAGGGCAACGCATCACTCTTTAAGAGAATACAAGCAACGGAGTTAAAAGACATAAAAGATTCAAACAGAGGATAATACAACGGGATAAAAAGGAGAAAGGAATAAGGAACAAAACAAACTAATTTATTTAAGAATATTATGGTTTAACAATTTACTTGGTACTTTCTAAGAAGTAAGAATTGCCATTTGGGGTGAGGGTGGGGTTACGTTTTAAATATGCAGATAATTAAATAGAAGAACGGTGAGACAATTATGAATTCCATTGAATTTTCCTTGATCCAACCATCCAAACTTTAGGTTGATCTAGTCTCATTATAATTGAAGCGCATTAGAAGCCCTTTATTGATGAGGCTTTTTAATAAATTTGAGCGTTCCTTTAGCTTAATTCTTTCTTTGTTTATACATCCCGTATCTCTTCTAATTATCGAAATCTCCATATTTATTTTAAATATATTGAAACGAGTTTTGCTGTAAATATAAAAAGACTAAATTATATAAAATACTGCTAAATTTTGTAGTTCGTTTCAAAACTACTCCTATACGTTTAGAATTTTCAATACTATCCTTGAATTTTTCGAAACGTTTCAAAAGTATCCTTTAACTAAAACACTATTACAAACTTAACAGAAAATTGATGTGACTGCCAACAAGGCGTCCTACGTGGAAGATGAAAACCCAACCGTTAATTTTTTTACCTTATAAATCAATGGATTTATATCTCTATTTTTAACCAAGGTCACATATCATCATCCACGTATCGACGCCTTGTTGGTAGTCATTTAAGATTTTAACAGAGTTTTAGTTAAAGAGTAGTTCTAAAACGTTTAGTAAAAATTTAATAATAATATTCCAACTTTTAAAAATATAAAAGTATTTTTTAAGTAAACAATGAAGTTCAAGAATATTTTATATAATTTAGCGGTTTGTTTTAAGGATGTTAACTTTTCAAAACACAAAGTTTTATTATTGACCGGTGGGTACAATATCCCACCAGCCATAGAATTCAGTTATTCCACATTGGAGATCGGTTTTTTTTATTCTTGAGAGATGGATAGTATGTTGGAAAAGTAAAATATTGTAGAATAAAAATCATTTCATTGAAAACAATCATGACCAATCTATATAAAAAATATAAGCATGGGAGAAAACCAAAATCTATAAAAATATTCAAGTTACTTGTAATTACAAGTTAGGTTAAACACAACCTTACAAGAATTTGACATTACAAGAATTTGTAGTTTGTTGTCTTTTTCAACTATGCACCTCGGAGCAAATATGGTTAATATACTCTAAGAAACATGAGACTCAAGGGGCATAGTATACTAGGGACCATAATCGTGAATATACATGTGTTAATACTACGGTTTACTATAATCTCCTATGATCAATGTGTTGGTTTCTACTCAGCATGCGACAATACTAAATGAGAAGTATTGGCCCCATGATCAAAACCACTCAATATGCCAAACAAATAGTTGAAATTTAATTTGTTACCCCACATATGAATCAATTAAATTAATTATAACATAGTACAAGAGGAGATATATATACTCATATATATATATCCACACTGACTAATTCTTGCGAGATAAGCTTAGTCTCAACAATATTAAAAAATGATAAATAACAAAAGAATATCACGTGGACCTTCCAAAGGCTTCTATAGCCTTCACAGGTTGGAGGAAAAAATTTCATCACTTTTTTTTGGGGGGACAGAAAAATTTCATCACTTTTGAATGACTCTATATTCCTTGTTGCATGGAGTTTTCAATACATAGTAACATTATATATAACTTCCGTTCAGTTTCGGACTTTGCTTTGTTTAAAAGTAAGATATCAATTTTCAATGCCCATCGGCTGCAGCACTTTCGTTCACATCTATTCATTTCCCTCGTGATTTTCTTCCGGGTTAGAAGATTAATTAGCATGAATTACTACGATTTCTCTTGCCTTATTATAAGATATATATCTTACACCATGGTGAAGATGTTTATATGTTGTTAATATGCTGGGATGCAAATATATTCTCATATTGGTTAGAATTGTGGAAGGTCCATGATATATTATCTGTAATAAGCATAAGATCTTCAATAGTGAGCTCTCTTCAATAAGAATAAATATGCAAAAAATCCCTTACGCCTAAACCGTAATAGCCTAATATAAATTCCCCCTCCACAATTAAGCACAAAGATCAACAACAACATTATAATGGCGAAATGAAATACAAGTTTAAGGGATGGAGAAACATCGTAGACATGAGATTTATACTAGTTCACTGAAATGAGAACGGGGCAACGTCAAGTTGTGGCGCTAGAGAGAGTGCGCGACGCTATGGCATGGTGTCAATGCACTATAGACAGTGCCATGGCACTCCGAGAAGTCTTGGTAATCTCCTCAAACGGTTCCAATCTCTTCCCTCTCTTCTTCTGATCATATGCCCACTCGACAAGCTTCCCACGGACTACTCCATGGATGATTTGGCTCCACAAACTAAATAATCTACCACTTTGGGACCAATCATCAATTTTTGAACTTCCACGCCATTGTGTCTTCACAACCAAATGACAGCTTCTAAAATTCAAGGAAAAAACCAAGAAATCACTTACAAATATTAACAAAACCCCGCAACACCAAAAAACTGTTAGCAATCCCACTCAGATTTAGTGCCGCCCTCAATCTTCTTCCATTTGCTATGAAAGAAGGTCTTCATCATCAACTGACAACTTCTAAAATTCTTGGAAGAATTTAAGACACCACTTGCAAGTATTAGAAAAACATTTGAAAAATGCTAGAAGACTGTTAGCACTTTATGATGACCAAGAGGTGCATGCCACCTACATAAACTTGACTCCCAAACGCACAAAGAAAATTACAAGCTCCCACTTAAATGGAGTGGTCTCCTTCATCTTCTTCCATTTGTTATGAAAGAAGGACTTCTCCACTAATTGCTTGACTACATTCAAGCTTGTTGCCAACATTGAGAATCCATCTATGATCTTAGTATTTCTTTGAGTCCTCCTATTTGATGCAATAACTCTCAACCCGCTCCTGCGACTTCATCAATCCACATCGTTTGATAGTTTCTGACAACGATAAGTTCATCACCTCGCTCCTAGCACCTGACTGCTGAATTGATTGAAGAAATTTTGTTGTCATTTATGCTGGTTCCACATCACCTCTCTCTAAACCACCAGCAACTATAACATACATCCACTTCTTCTATGATCTTTTGACAAATCTTGTATTGAATTTCCACAAACTATTGCTAAATACACTACATTTTAGATGTTTTAGTGAGTCTTCATAAACTATTGCTAAAATTACTACTCCCAAACGAGATATACCTTCAACTTTCACCCCCTATGGTTTTTCAGTATTCATACTCATACCCATCGAACTTGGTAATTTCTTCAACAATCTCTGCACCTCCTCATAATCCTAAACCAAAAGCTCTGATACCATTTGATCGAAATAAATATGTAGAAAATCTGTTAGACCTAAATCATAGAAACCTAACATTTATTTCGCTTCCACGGTTAAGTGCAAAGAAAGTGCAAAGATCAACACCAACAATAATAATGGAGAATTACAATGCAAGTTTAAGGGATAAAAAAAATTCATACACACGAGATTTATACTGGTTCACCTTAACGAGAATGAGGCTATGTCCAGTTCTTAAAACTGCAGGTTTCACTAAAATTGTGAAGAATTACAATTGAAGAATACACTCACAACGCTTGGTATAGTCTCGTCACTCAAACTCCTAGCACTCTGGGTTAAGAAAATAAAAGGAAGAGTACTTTATACTCAACACACTCCAAAAGAAGGACCATAATACAACAACACATATATATATGGAACTAAGACAGCTAGGGCAACTAATTATTCAGAAGAAAGAAGCAGAGTCGAGATCTGTAAAGTAGCATCTCAATGCTACAAAAAATCTCAATAGCGCCACGACGCTGTGGCACATTGCACCAAGGTGCTATGGAAAGTCTAGTTTGCCTCCTCGCACGCATCATGGCAGCGTCATGGTGCTTCTGTCGAGTGTCATGGCACAGCTCCCTCTGGACATTTGGCTCCACAAACTCAACATTTTCAAGCGTAACTAAAAGAAAATCCATATGAGTTTAGATCTAAAGTAGACAATATCATACCATTAGTGTTAATATAAAATATTTGTTGATACGACAATGTCACATTAGATAATTGGTATGGGCAAATCCTTTGGTTCGTTCTATGGATACCTGTCAAACAAAAACTCTAACCCATTTTATTTGACACAGATCAACTCAAAGAGAAATTTGTTTCATATTACCTTGTTATTGAAGACCACAAAATAAGAGAACTCGTTCTCATCTCAATATTGAAACCATCCACACAAGTAGAACACCCCAAAATTTTCAACTAATTAAATGAGAATAGTTGTGGATCCCAAACTTTAGGTCAGGAGGCTTAATATCATATAAAGATATATAAAATTGATGCATTGATATATATTGATATCAATTTATATATTGTAACACCCAAGTCTAAATCGAACACCAAGCAAACAAATCAGAAGCAACATATTAGGTCTTCCACGTCAAGCTTCCTCCACAGCATTGCCAAATTCATAGTCCAAATCACTATATACATGAACTTTGGACGATAAGTACGTGAATACGTAGTACGTAACCCTCACTTGAGGAGCCACACAAACAAACATAAAGCAACAATTCAACACCAGAACATGCTCACCACGTTTAAGAATACAGCAAAGTATTTTATATATTATAGTTTTGCAATTTAAACACCAATTTCATATCATATATAAGATTAACACTAAAAGTTAGAGTTATTGAAAGGAATGTATAGATGCATGGAAATAAAACTATAGAAAAGTATAGATAATTTTTTATAAAACAAAAAAGTGACCGAGTGAGAAAAAAATATTTAGGCAAATAAGAGTAAGAAAGTGAGAGAGATACTAGAAATAAAATACTAATATGAGATAGCGAAATTAAAAATGTTGGAGAGAAAAAAAACAAGTTAAGACTAAAAGATGTATGTTAAACCAAAACAGATAAGTTAGAAAGTGAAAAAAAGTTAAGAGTGAGAGAAGATAAACAGATGTTAGAAATACGTTTTTTCCCTAGAGTTAAAAGACAGATATATGTTATGTATAGAAATAGATTAGAAAAAAGGAATTTGAGAGGTAGAAATTTTTTAGAAAAATATTAAATTTTTAGTTGGAGAAAAGTCAAAGAAATGTATTAGAAAAGAAAGAGAAATAAACTTTCTTAAAAAAATAAATAAATATTAAAAATAAAAAATTTTTAACAAGAAATTAAAATAAAAACTGTAGTACTGTTTTCATTATTTGGATAGATTTTAATTCGTTAGAATTTAAATTATTTACTTAAAAAATTTATATTTTTAATTAAAAATTACAAAAGAAATATATATTTTGAAAAAAAATATGACTTTTGCTTATTGTAAACTTTTGAGGCTCGTACGCGAGCACATTATCTGGAATGGGCCTAAATGCAAACATATCAATTTATCAATTTAATCTTTGATCAGCATATTAAAAGTAGTGGGCATACAAATGCATAAACAAAGAGCAACAAGATAAAAATGTCCTAATATTAACTAAGCATAAACACGTCACAATGCATTAAAAAAAAGTCTAAAGTGGAATCTCGCCACTCAAACTAAAGGGAAAATTAATTTAAACTACTCCTACTCTTAATTAAATAGACACAACGTCTGGAGAGCGTGCCTTAGAATTGAGATATCATTCTTCGGACAATAAACTTGTTTAATAAAACAAACTATTCGATCATGCAAAAATCATAAGTGAAGAAGAATATACTACTTTAACATTTTCTCAAGAGCTCAGCTAAATTTCCATGCACTTAATTTGAGGATCCCCCTATGGGGAATAATTGCAAAAATTTAAGTAATGCATGAACGACCCCATCCATTAATTATCACCCATAGAAATCTTATTATGATCTTTTTCTTTTTCGAGCAAAGGGGAAGCCCGTTTGTCATCACGACTCCCCAATAATTTTTCTAGAGATAATAATTTTATCCTTCTATAAATAAATCACTCACGCACGATGATTCATCTACTTATTCATTTGATGAACGAATCTAAATTTTTACCCTCGCATGCTAAAAACTTAAATCTACAAATCCTTTGATTAGAAAAATAAAAGAATTAGGCTCACAAATGCATAAATGAAATGCTACATGATAATATTAGTCTATTAAATTAAATCGAACATAAAAACGTCCAAAACATTACATCAATAGTTTGAAAGTGGAGTCCTACTACTCAAATTCACCATACAAAAAAGAGACTGATTCAAAAAGTTTACAAATAACTACTAAAATCAAAAGCGAAAAGGAAAACCCATGTAGACTCGTGTCACACTCGTTCGCGTCGTGGAGCCCGCAATCTTGAGCCTTGGATCACTCCAAATACTACATGGGAAGCTCCACCATCCTCTAACATCTAAGAAAATACCATAGCCTCTTCCTCTCCAAAATGGCCTTTCCCTTTTCAAGTGAAAGAATCTTCTTCTATAATCAAACCCTCAATAGCATCGAGATGCTAAGGTCAGTGTTGCGACATTGGGGCCGAATATTTGAAAAAATGTCTGATAGCACATGAAAACATGCTATCCTTACACTTGATTTTAGCTACTTTTGCACGATAGTTTCAGTGTTTTCACGTGTTTTTATGTCAATTTGTAGGTACCGAGCATAATTTTATGAAATTATAATTTTTGAGAGCAGGAGCCGCACCTTTGTTAAACCCAGCTTGTAACTGCATGGCGATAGAAAAGTGTGTTGTTAGTAAGGTTTTGTATCACAAAGCATGTCAATTAGAGTTAAGGCATGTCCTCCTTATGTGTCCTCCACCTATCTAAGAGTAGAAGTAGTGTAACTTAGATTTTTGTTTAATAATGGATTCCTTAGACAAAATGAGGTGTGACTATCTGTGGTACTTAATGAAACTAGAAACCAAATCCCGAGGACGACACTCATACACTCAATTTCACTATACTAAAATTGGCCCGTACACTGTAGTGATCGCCCGTGTGGCGATCAAGTTTTTGGCATCCAACCAGGGACTAATCGACAAAATATGCATGGATCAACGTCTTGACGCAAATTCTTTTCCTATCAGAATTCGTCGTAGTATCGAGAATGTGTCCATTCTGGGTGCACAAGTTGACGCTCCAAAGTTCATAGCATTAAGATGCTATGAAGCAACGACGTCTCAAAGCTATTGGTAATGTCTCGATGCTACCTCCTCCGGAATAGATTATGCACACTTCTCCAAATGTTTTTTTTGCTCTTAAATGTGCCCTTTTACTCCAACTATCGTTTGATGAGCTGTAAACATATAAGGTCCACTGTTCATGCCCCCATACAAAGGTTTCGGCTAGGTTGAGTTTAGCAACAAAGTCTGCAACGACTGAGCCTTCTATAGAGTTTCGTTACTTGAAGTGAATGTCATACTTCCTGAGCTCGAATGCCCATTTTATTCACTTACTCGAGGGCTTAGATTTGTGCAATAGTTGGTTGAAAGGGAGGTTATTTAGAATGGTAGCCTAATGATCCTAAAAGTAGGGGTGGAGCCGGCGAGCGAAGGCGACAATGGTGATGGCCAATTAACGCCTTGTTCATGTAATAGACCAACCTCTAGTGCTCTTCTTACTCCTTGATTAGAGTCAAGCTAAGAAGTCATGCGAAGGTTAAATATTCCTTTAACTATGCAAAGGCCTGGTCGCATTTGGGCGTCCATTCGAATTGGTCCTTTTTCCTCCGCAGATAAAGAAGGAAGACACTTGTCTTTTGCTCTCAAGATGAACCTTTTCTGTGTTTCTATGTGTTCCGTTGAGGCACTGCAACTGTTTCAGGTTTTTTAGATCTTTAATCTTCAAGATGGCCTTGATCTTGTCGGGGTTGCCTCTATGTCACATTGGTGGACCATGCAGCTTAGGAATTTCCCAAATGAGACTTTCAAGCCACACTTAGTAAGGTTGTACTTCACTTGGTACTGGTGTAGTATGTTGAACACCTCACCAAGTTCGACTTCGTGCCTATTCGAGTTGGCCAAAAATAATTGCAATAATTAAGCGTGGTACTTCTTTTCATTGGTGGAACGCAATCCAATTTTTTTATGTTTACTGGTAGTGAAGGATACAACAACATGCATACGCAGCGGAAGGAGGATCTATACACGCTAATTAGCTCAAAATAAATATGGAAAACCATGCTTATAGAAGAAAAAAACAGAGAACTTGAATACTAACCTCTTGTAGTTTGATTTCTCCTCTATCAACGGTGGGAATGGGCTCTAATCAGCTGCTGGACCACCACTAGTGTCTTCCCGACTATTCTC
>JAOANK020002077.1:0-10011 GCA_026257165.2 Telfairia occidentalis | reverse complement strand
ATTGAGTCACTCCACAACCAAACTTGATCAAGGCTTGATTGAATGGCTCGATTGCAATCTATCACAAGAATTGCAAGAAAAATTTAGAAATAACAATACAGATTTCTAAGGTAAAGTCTCAAACTTGAGAATTCAGTTTTCATTCATCATAATCTTCCATTTACAAGCTCAATTTCGTGGCTATCTATAGCCATAATACAAAAGAAACCTCCAACCCTTCAAATGCCCAAACATTAGTTACAAAAGTAATGGCCATGATTTGCATGTTTGGTAACTCCTATTCTGCATTATCTAGGCTTTAAAACTAACATTCAAAAGCTGAAAAAAACACTTAAGAGTTTATGATACTAAAATACTAAAAATGGTCTTCAAAGTGGTTGCCAAACTCAAGTGTTATTAATGACAGCTACATGCTCAACATCAATCTTGCAAATAATGACTTCAAAGCTCCAAATGGTCCTTCCTCACATGAATCAGCATGTAACACATGGAATTTAGGTTGAACCAAGGTATCCAAGTTTGTAGATGAAGAATGAATGCTTATTGAATCTTGTTGGAACTAGTGGAACACCATGATCCTTATCAGAAAGAAAGCTAAATTACACTACTCTTACTCCTAATTAAATGGAGGTGACATATGGAGAGTGTACCTTAGACTGAATTTACATGCTTTGGGATAATACACTTTATTAATAAAACAGACAATTCTATCGCGATGCAATCATAAGCTGAGATTAATCTAACGTTCGGTTCCTCTCTCAAGCTCAGCTAGTTTCTCACTAACATGCAGACTCAATCTCTCGGTCTGTTACCCACACACTAACAAGTCATTACGAACTACCCCATAATTACCACCCCTTAGAAGACCTATTGTGATCCCATCCTCTCTCGAGCTCAGGGCAATCCCGCTTGTCATCACAGTTCACAACAAATCCCCAGAGATAATAATTCATGCTTCTATGAGTAAACCTCCACTCTTGCACGATGATTTACAATAGTCATGCATTCGATATTCTAATCTAAATTTTACTCTCTCAAGCTAAAACTTAAATCAATAAAACAGTTTAATCTTTGATCAGGAGATTAAATGCATTAGGCATACAAACACATGAATGAATCGCAACGAGATAAGAAAAATCCATAATATTAAAAAAAACATACAAAAAACGTCCCAAGGAGTTACAAAATAGTCTAAAATGGAGTCCCATTACTCAAATCCATAATCAAAATAGAGACTCCCTCAAGAAGATAAAAAATGAAAACAAATCTACAAAGGCTAAAGAAAACTCCCAAAGATGCATGCCACACTCATTCTCGTCGTGAAGCCCGCAATCTCAATCCTCGGATTGCATCAAAGACTCCATGGGAAACTTCTATTCTTTTGAAAATCGTGCTCTAAACTATAGCCTCTTTTCTCTCAAAATGGCCTTCTTTCTTTCAAAATGAAAATGGTCTTTAACACTGAATTAACCTAACCCACATCAGAAGTATGTTATCCTATTTCTACTATTTCACACCACAAGCATCTCAAGTAGATCATGGGCTATCCTAATCTTTAACCAGCAAACATCAAGGATAGCAGAGAGCTGCAAAAGCAAGGTATCGCCATAACCCCTCTTTCCCCTCAACGAACAAGGGCTGGCCCACAAAGAACAATAAAACTGCACAAATCAAGGAAGAGCAATAATTAATTTAGAAACACCCAACAAGCCCACTTTTCGAGCGAGGAGAACGGAAAATAACCAACAAGACAGACTAGAAGCAACAAAGGCACTCAATAAGCTTACATTCTGGGGCAGGAGAACAGCAAGGAAACAAAAAGAACAACTCACACCCCAAGTAGGGAAAACACAGACTACACACCCCTATCCAAACTCCCACGAGGATAAATTATAACACTCTAAAAAGTGCTATTTTTTGTGCCTAAATTATAAATATTTTGTGTGATTCATGCATACTTTGATGTATTTGTTGATGAAATTGTAGGAACCGAGTGTTGAGAGGCATAAATTTGATTTGAGTTGATTCGAGCTGAAAAACGGGCCAAGATGAGTAAAAACGGTCATTGGATGAAGAAAAGAGGCTAAAATTGGTGCAGACCCGAGGCGCAGCGTTGAGACGCCAGCATTTGGCATCTCAATGCCCAATTCTACAAAAATATGCGGAGGGAAGAACCGCTTCGAGATGCTGCTCAGGGGCATCTCGACGCTGTAGAACAATCAGTCAACCACCCAGATGCATGAGCCACACCAGACGACATATGTTCAGCGTCGAGAGGCTGCCCTTAAAGTCTCAATGCTTTCTCCATTTGACCGCACACCCAAAATGCGAGTTTTGAGTATGTGACCATGGGCCAACATCAAGATGTTGTCCCTAGCGTCTTGACGTTGTCGGCAGTGTAGAATAAAAGCATCATTTTCCGATTAGGGCAGGGGAGAACGATTTTGAGTGCAAAATTTGAGGGTGTTCTATGGAAATCGATGAGGGCCACTGTTCTAGAAGGTCAAGGAGGTCTCAGGGTGCTCGAGATTGGATTTTTTCATCTTGAGAAGCGAGCCCACAGAGAAAACGATGTGGAATTTCCCCGAGAGTTTTCTCTCCTCTTCCAATTTTAGTTTTCTGAATGTTCAGTTGGATTTTCTGGATTGATTTCATAATGTATAGCAGCTGATTTTAGTTGAGTTTTAGGGTGTTGGAATTTTAAAGACCCATTAAATATTTTGATTCATTATGGAATGCATTGATTTTTCTACTTGCCTTTCAAATTCCAGCTTTAATTACTTTGCAATTAAGTGGCCATTGATTGTTGAGTGCTAGCATTTATTATCTTGCTCGAGGGAGAGGGTGATAAGTTAGGTCATAGAATTTGAACACGAATTCTTGTATGCATGAGAGTGATAGAGGAATGCGTGAGGTCGTCGACGAATAGTTTGTTTCCAATTGTTAGTCTAATTGCAAGAATTTGAATTGGACTAGTTAATTGAGGGCAGTTGAGCTCGAGAGAGGAAACCTGAACTAATGAAATTCTAGACTTAGGTGAAAAAGTAAAGAAAATACACTCCGGTATTTAATTGACTATGTAATTGGGTCGATAAAAACACCAACACCCTAAAACTATCTTTCCCTTGATTTTATTCACCCATTAACGAGCATTCTTTATTGTTTTCTGAATCCTACTGTTGCATGACCTTGAGATCCCTAGATAAAATCAAAAGAATTAATCGATAATTAGAAAAATTAATTATCACGATTCCCTAAGGACAATACTTGGTATTCTAAGCTATTTTTACTACGATCGACCCATATACTTGCGGTGACGCTTTGTTGGCTTGATCAGTAAACCAGTCAAACGAACTCCAAGCCAAGTAGTACAGTGACCAAGAACACCTCACAAGCAAGCTCAAGAAGGACCACCACAAAATGAACCACCCCACCATGCAAACGATGGTTAAACTCCATCCAAATGAAATAGACTACCACACACCAAACAAGACGCCACGCTCTACAGCGCAAGGATAAACCACGACCCTTATGAGAGACCCACTGTAGCTCCACATCCCATGAAGCAATTTGATGGAAGGACCCACTCCATCTGACTCGGCCTTCCCACAGTTGGGCACCAAAAGGGCGCGAAAGAACAAATGGTCCCAAGACTCTAAACCTGCATCACAAAGAAGACAAGAGGAAGAAACAAACTTGTCCCATTGGAAAAGACGATTTTGAGAGTATAGGCAGTCGCAAATAGCAAGCCAAGATGTGAAAGCGTGCCTTGGAATGTTACCACCAAACCATAGAAGGTGATATCAGAACACCTTTTGATGTCGTGGTTGTACTACGTCATAGACGCTAGCCATAGTGTAACCCTTGAAGCTATAGGAAGGGAATGTGGGAAATCCAGTATCCCAAGTCTAGCCAAGTCCAATAGCTCCTAATTCCACGATCTGTCAGGCGAAAGAAAATAAGCCACACAATCCCCCCCTCAAAGCTACCTGCATCATAAATAATCCTGTCACCCAGCCAAGGGAAAATCGGACCCTCTAGAACCCAGAGATCGTATCAAACTGAAATCTAGGTCCCATCCCCAATAGAAAATAGTACCAACGGTGCTAACCTATCCCGTAATGCAAAGATGGTCTGCTAACACCAGGAGAAGCAAGGAGACGGGGAAACAACCCAAATGCTTCTACCACGCAAAACATAAGCTTCCGCCTAGGCAACCCACAAGGACCCCAACTTGACCAAAAGAATCCAAAGAAGCTTTAAGCTGGCCGCCATATTCCAAGAGGCTAGATGCCTCGAACCCAAACTCCCTTCCTCAAAGGGAAGGTACACCTCAAACCATGCAACCTTAGCCCCACCAACCTCATCCACCTTACCCCTCAAGAGAAATGAGTGTAACAGCGTCTCAACATCATGGAGCACCCAGACTAGAAGCACAAAGGCACTAGCCTAAAAAACCTAGAAGCTCTAAAACATAGACTGAACTAACTATAGTCGCCCCACATAGGACAAGGATCAAAAAACCCATGAACGAGCTCTTGCCACAATCCACTCGAATAGTGACTGACAGTTTCGATATGACAGGCAAACCGACATAAGAAGAAGCCCCAAATACTTGGGAAGGAAGCCAGTGGAAAATTCATAAATCCAGCTAACTCCTCAGCCCCTTCCTAGGACAATCCTCTACAGAAGAAGGAGCTCTTTGGGGGGTTCACCTGAAGCTCAGATAGCTTCCAGAAGTGATCAAGAGGCTAGATTCCCACCCAAAAAAATCATGAGGTCATCCTCAAAGAAGGATAAGTCAAACCAACGAACTTACAGCGAGGATGGACCTAATTAACAAACTTCAGTAGAGTGCTACTGGTCATAAGCGTGCCAAAGAGAAAATCCTAATGTAGGGAGTCATAGGCCATCTGCAAATCCATCTTTAGAAGGTACTTAGGCACACCCCTACCTAGATGGTATCCACCAACCAACTCCTAGCATAGTAGAATATTATCCACAATACTCGACCTTCAACAAAGCCGACTGATTAGGGCTAATAAACCTCAGGAGCCAAACCTGCAACCAATTAGCCAACACCTTCATAATGTACTTATAAAACATATTACAACAAAAGATCAGCCGATAATTCTCAAACCCTGCCAAAGTCGATACATTAGAGATTAATGTGACAACAGTTACATTCACCCCATTGGGCAAACGAAAGGTCTCAAAAAAGTGAAGAGCGACCTAGCAAAAGACCTCCCCAATTACCATTTGGCCCAGTCGCCTTACCTGCCCTCATGGCAAAGGGCACATCTCGCACCCCGGGTGACCGAACGACACAGATCCTCCACACTACCGTCAGGATAGGTAAAGTCCACAATGTCTACAATCTGATCAGTAAGATCCTGATAGCCTCTACCCGCCTCCCCTCTCATGAGGACCATTCCATGGCTTATAAACTTACAAACTCAATATAAAACTTCGAAGAGATTTTTAAGTACTAAATAAATTCTATGAAATCTAGAATAAAAGCCAAAATAATAAAGTAGAGAGGCTATTGTATAAGACTATTCCACGATCTCCGAAAGTCATAAAAAATTGATAAAAACTATTAGGGTTGAAAATCAAGCATTCTTCAACGAATTTACGAATTATGAACGAAGGAAAACAATGTTAGAACAAAGACAGAAAGATGACAGCTATGGACTATGGACTAAAATGTCCACCACCTGTGAGGTTTGCATCTATGATTTTAATGAAATGTGATTAAGCAAGTCTAATTATATTAGCTAAAATCTTAAAGAAAGAAAAAAGAGTTTGTGCCATCGAGGACATAATCACCTAAGATGGCTATAGACTAATTCAACCAAATCATATATTTACCACCATCCAACAACATATGTAATATCTATTCCTATAACATTACAAATACTGCCTCAACAACATATTGAATGCATTGATTGAATCAAACCCTATGATGAGCCTCATTTTCTAGCAATATAATATGCAACAATGAAGAAAAAATGTTAGCAAAGGCTAATGAATAGAGTTAAAAGAATGTAGGGAAGGCAACAAAATATTGGAGTGTAAACAAAATAGCTAAATACAAGATAAGCAAGGAAAAATGTCGAGAAAGAAAGAAAAAAAAAACTATGGATGCACTAATAGAATTGAATGAACCCTTATCAATCATTTCAAGTGTAGCAAGTCTTTCAACATCAAGTGATATAAGCAAACTTCACATACTTTTCTTCCATCCATCACAATTAAATTTGTAATAAATCCTTAATTTTCTAAGGTTCGCATTAAAGTCTCAATGATTATCAATAGAGCGCATGACTTTTGTCTTCAAGTGCTTAACAACTTCAAAATGAAGACTATTTTCTTCGAGTTTCTTGTTTTACATTTTTAGTTGCTCGCAATTAACTGCAATACTAGGAAGGATTAAATGAAAATTAAATTAATTAAAAAATGAAATAAAATCAAGATTCTTTTTCTCATGTTCAACTAACCTCTATCAATGAATTTTTCTTTTGGTTTACTTATGTTTTATACCTCTACCAAGTTGTGCCGTTTACTAGAAGATTGATCAATTGAATTTCTCAATTGATTTGGAGGATTACTTGAGCCATTAAGACACGTGAATAGAATCGATCTTCCATTGGCCGTAATGGATCGATCTTCCATGGGCCATCAATAATGAATTTAATCTGTATGTCACGAAAATTCGTAAGATGATTGTTCAAAGCGTAAAACATGTGAATAGAATCTCCAAGGAACAACCAACTTTATATTTTTTGGGATACAGCTTGAAAAACAAAAAGAAACACCATGTACTGGATTTTCAATCTTCCTCTGCAAAATGAGAACAAGCTATTGTTAAATAAGAGTTATTTGCAAATAGAACATCCATAACACCACTTCCCACTACTATTTCAATTGTCAGACTTGAGTAGTATGTAACCAATAAAAGATAAAAGCTATCGGCTTAATAATGGAAAGATAAACCACTAGAAACCTACATAATCATTTCCTTGTGAAGATGTGCACCATGGAATTCACATTCTTCAATCTCATCCATAGCTTAAAACTTCTACATACTTGTCTAACCATTAACTTGATCGTGTAGAACATTAGTTATAGGACAATAGTTATCTTTCAAACAAAATGTCACATTTGATTTAAAGGAACTCATAGTTCAGAAAATGCAAATCATTCATCATTCCAAAGCAGTGGAAGTTTTCAAAACAGGAGTCTGAGTTATTTGTAAGAAAAAAAAAATATACATTCCCATAGCTTAATCATTAGGAAAATACTGCGGAGATGGATGGAGAGTAAAGTACCCCACGACCCGTAGGGTTCTTTTCATTAGTGAAATGTCATGCTATGCACGTTCTTATTGATAAGCCTAATTTCTGAGAAACAATAAAGTGCCAACTAGATTTCTATCAATAGGCAAGCATTAAAGTCTATAGGCATATAACAGAGAAATTCATTCCACTCTATAAACTCCAATATTAGTTTAGAATGTCCCCCCCCCCCCCAAGTTATTTCAAGAATCAAAATCGCAAACTAATGAACTAGGAATAATTATAATTTTCGACCTGGGTTGCCTGACCATCAAATGATCCTACTAAAAGAGGACATTTGATGAAGAATTGGGCCAAACCACGCAAGCAGTAAGAAGAATTTGCAAAGCTATATAGGCACAATTGATCCTGTTTTGTTTCTCCTCTATCACCTTTTGTGCATGACTATAAATACATTAAGTGACTAATACATCGAAATAGACAAAATAAATATATCCAACTATAATTGATTAAAAAAAACAAAACCAAAAAGTGGGAGAATAGAGATGTATGACTGAGAAGTTTCATTCCTCTCTAGGTGTTGCCACTATGTATTGAATTCAATTATAGAACAAGCATAGCTCTACACCGTAATCCTGCAACTTTCCCCCTAACATTCCCAATTACCCACTTCTATTCATATCTCCTTTCCACGGATGTCTTTAAAACTCTTCTCCTCAATATTGTAAAGTTTTTTTTTAATTAAATTATAGAGTTGATTCCTGAGTTTTGCCTACAAGTATACTCGAGCGATTCGATTCTATTTTTGGAGTGTTGAACAGAAGACAAGACCCTAAGATTGAAGACAACTGAGTGAGTATTGCAAGCCTTTCTCAAGAAAGTATACTAGCAAGTTTTTAAACAGCTCAAAGCCCAATTTTTAGGGGAACGAAGGACGGTTGAAACTAATCCGTAGTTTATCTTATATTACAAAGTAAATTTTAAAAATTAAGATTTTATAATTTTTCCTCTAGTTTATCACTCCCTTCATTACATATATATATATATAATTTAGATGGTAAACTTGCCCCTACCTTCTTGTGAAAATTTCAAGCTCTACCTTGTAAAGGAAAATTAGAAATATATTGTGAACATTTTCTCTCTCATGGGGTGGTTGGTAAAGTCATTCATCAATCTGTAAGATAATTTTCTCCATCCAGTCAAAACTTTCAACAAGTAAGTTTCATGACAACTTAGAAGAATTGATGCTAAATTTCTACATATAAATAAAAAAGTAATTTACAAACTATGCAATAGAAGAATAAAGCAAAGGAAAGGTTAGAAAGCAACGAATTCTACCCATTGTTTTCAACATCGTCATGTCCATAAAAATGGATGGGTATCAATTTCAAAGCAATCGAACTTAAACAAAAGTGGAAAAAAAATTAAAAATACGAACAGTCCAGCAATTCAAAGGGTGGAGATTCTTGTAGAAAAGAGTGTATCATGTACAAATAATTATATCTACTTTGCATTTAACAATAACAACGATGAGCAGAATGACATATTAATGAGCATTCTAAAAAGTGAATAAGAAAAAGTATAATGATAATAATAAAAGCTTTCTTCGAAATTAGCAGTGGCAACCTAACATTAAATATCATTTGTCACACCAATCCATTTCTATTCATCGGTAAGCATTTTATAGTGACTGTGTGTGTAACGAGGTAAATCCTGAAACTCATACTTAAGGGAAAAGAGACAGGGCGTGGGTCAAAGAAATGAGGGCAACCATGAGTTTTTTGGTTTATTCTTTAATGGAAGAAGACCTATTGGGATAGACTTTCTTGCTGAGATAAATCCTGGAGAAAACTTATCATAATTAAGAGCATTGAGGACCTAATAATATATTATATCCACAAATATGCAAACAAATATCTTCAATTTTTTACATTTGCTCAGCTAATTCTCTCTCAACTTCGAACCTGTTTTTCTCTCATTTACTGCCCCTTATGCTTCAATTGCAACAAAATTTAATTATTGCTTTAAAAAATTAATTGACTATGATGTAGTATCATTTACCATTATTTGACTTAGCGAAGTACCTTGTACAACTCCTTATAAGTTTACTTTATTTAGAAGAAAAGAACCTTATCCATTTAATCGGACCGTTGGTTAAGTGTGCTATTAGTAAGTTAGTTGGTTGAGTTGTATTTCTGAGGCATTGAAAATAATATCCATTTGATTTCCTACATCTGTCTTTATCAATTGGTATTATAGTGCCCTCGAAATGGGGGCCTGATGACGAGGAAGAAGCCAACCACCTCCAGTTCTGACATGGCTCACTCCATAATTGAATCTTCGACATCACTGGAGGTGCTATCACCCAAAACATCCACCTAACGCTTGTGGTTGGTGGAAAGATTGATTGAAAATATTAGCAAGAACATTGGAGATATCCAAGAAGTTCTGGGAAGAATGGCAAGACAACTAGAAACTCTCACCATGGTAGCTCCAAATAGACGATGTTGATGCACAAAAAATCCTGCCTCTGACGTGGCTTGAGATGCAGCTACCCTCGGACCTAGAAAACAGAGGACGAGGTGAGGTGGGGTGGTGACGACCCCACTCCGACGCTCAAGTTAGCAGAGGCAGAGGAAATGAATAAGAGGATGTATTCAAGTTTCGTTGCATACCTTTTGAGGTGGTTCTGCCTTGCTTTTATACTTGAGGT
>JAOANK020002057.1:0-10013 GCA_026257165.2 Telfairia occidentalis | reverse complement strand
AATGAATGAACCCATTGGTGAAGATTATTTGTGTGCCTCCACATTGATGGCAGGCAGCCAAGAAGAGGCCATGGTTTTGGACCGGGTGGCAGAGCTGCTTGCAACTTTGAGTGTTTGCTTTTGCCTTTCAATTTTCGATAATAATAATGAGAAAACATGACGTAAATGGAAGCCATGAAAATAAAGACAATGAAGGTTTTGGTTATGGCTGTTGGGGAGTTTTGATATGCCAATTGACTAATCAATAAGAATGCTTCCATGGTGATGAATGTCTCTTAATTTATCTCTCTTTCTCTCAAATATAAATGCATGCAGACTTGCAAGCATGAAAGTGTATATATAGTGGTGAGAATGGAAGAGAGAGAAGAAAAAAAGTTTATAACTACCAAGAAAGTCCAACTCTAATTTTGCGGCTAACTCTACTAAAACATGCGATCTTTGGCACCGTCCAACAGAGGCGAGAGGGAGCCATCAATTTGTCTGGATTCTTGTTGAAGAACTTTATGTTTAGTGTTTAGTGTTGGAGTTTTTTTTTTTTTTTACTCCATATTATTTTAAAAATTTTCAATTTGACCTTTTATGTATTATCAAATTTTCAATTTAGTCCTTTGTTGATAATAGTTAAAAGTTGGTGATGATGAACTATACTTGGTGAATTGGTGAAAACTAGAGGAGAAAAAAAGTCACTCAAGCAAAGAAAGCTTGAAATTTCCAGTTACGAAATTGGGAGGGGGATAATTATATTAGAAGCTTTTTTCCTTTAGATTATCATTTCCTCCTATAAAATTTTTCGTGAATTCGCTTAGTATTATTCTATGTAAGTTTATCATTAACCATTTTTAACATTCATCAGTACTGAGAGATTAAGTTGAAAAATGTTAAAAAACATAAGAGACTAAATTGAAAATAATTTTAAACAAAAGTGACTAAATTGAAAAAAACTCAAACATTAGGACTAAAACACATATATTTAGCTATTATTATATAGGTAAGTGGTGGTACAATCATATTAGAGATCAACTAATATAGAACTTATTTTTATCTTCAATTCTATAATATATACTCATTTTTGCCCTTATTGCATTAAAGAAAAAAAAATAATTAGCCTACAACTTAACCATGTTTGTCAATCTATCTTTGTTAAGCATATGATATATTTATTGCAAAATTAGGAATAAAATGAAAATGTGAAATTATATGTTGCAAATCCTCAAATCAAACATATGTACGGTAAGTAGAATAATACTTGCTTACAATACCTTTTGATGCCGCGATGTACTTTTATTAGTTTATTTTATTGTATTTAATAGATAAATAGAAGAATTTAATTAAATCCTTTGAACTACTACAAATATAACATTGTTAATCAGTTTGTAAGTTAATATTTTTCTTGTAAGATTCACTATGACATCTAAATTTATTATTTGGAGAAATAAATTGGAGAAGAAATGGGAATGGCTTCAAAACTTTCTAAAGAATATTATTTATAGTTAATTGACAATTATATCAACTCTAAGGATCATTTAGCGCCTATGCTTATTAAAAATAGTATAACTAGAAAAAAAAAGTATAAATTAATTAATAATAGGAATGGGTGTAAAACCATAAACAAAAAGTGACAATAACGGTATCCCTACATGGTAAACTACAAATCCAAATTTTAGAATCAAGACGCAACTAAAGTTATGTATGAGTATAGAAGTAGAGCTTGCTTATAAAAATATTTAGGAGCTAAATTTTCAAGACCAATCATGAATATCAAAAATTTCTTTAGAGCCAAAATAAACACAACTTTAAAGAACGGTAGAGATTTAGAAAATAACTCTAAAATTTCTATTGTTTTAACTTACATCCATGGTTAAACAATTTAGAACAACATTTTTATAATTAGCTAATAAATTAAATGCGATAGACATTATGGTTTCTGATTCAACCCTAAGTCTTAAAAGCTAGCTATCTATCTCAAGATATAGTAACTTCTTTGAGCATTTTTTTGCATAAAAAGTTTTTTTTTTTTTTTTTTTGAGTAAAATATAAAGTTATATTCATATGTGGAGATTCTTCGAAATAATTAAAAATGAACTCTTATTCTCACTTTTTTTTTAATTCAACATGTGGAGGGTGGGTGAGGATATTTCAAACTCACGACCTTTAAGTCGAGAAAATATGTCTTAACCAGTTGAGCTATGTCGAGCAAGTTAGCTACTCTCACATGTTGAATTCAAAAAAAAAAAACCATATTTTCTAATGTTAAGTATATGTATATGGTTAATTATTATGAGAAATTAAAGCTGAATTTTTTTTAGTGAAAGGTTATAACTTTTAGCCACGAAAGTTACTGTCGAAGGGTCGTTGGACTCTTTTTGTCGTCTTTTCAGTTTTCATGGTGCTCGTTATCATACAAAGATTGCCAACTCGTTTAGAAAATTAAAGTTGTGTTAAGTACTTCACGTTTATTTATAATTGTTGTTGTGTTTTGACTACTATTTTTAGTTCTATTTGATAACTATTTTCTCACTTATTTTATTTTTCCTTTTATTTACTTTGAAACTTCCTTTGAATATTAATTTTTAAAACATTTGGATTTTCAAATTTTAGCACGTTTATAATTTTTTTTATTCATATTGTGTGTATGCAACTAATTAAATGAGTAAAAAAATAGCAAGAGACAGAAAATTCATAAATGTTGTGAAAGATTAGAACCAAAAAAAAAACGAAGCAGAGCTTTTTATTTATAAATTTTGTACATAATTTTGATACTATTATTTAGAAATAAAAAAGAAATATAGAAAACAATGAAATGAAAATTATTAGTTGGCAAATCGAATATAATTCAGTTGGTTAAAAACATATTTTTCTGACCAAGAAGTCATGGTTCGAATCTTCTACTTTCATATTTTGTTGAATTAAAAAAAATAAAAACCACCTGTTAAAAAAACACACATGGAAAAAATTGGACGGCGAAAAGGTTGCATTTTCAAACCCAAAAAGTTGAGGATGGAAAATGGATAACATAGAACTTTTGTCGGCTGTCTATTCTGATCTGTTCTGTTCTGCAATTATTGAAACATTCTGCGTTTTTCTACTACCTAAGAACACATAATAGAATATATTGCACATGTTTAAAATGGATGGATTTCTGATTTTTGTGACAACAATTTCATTTTTAATGTAATAGGAAGCTTCCACTTTGATCCAATTTCTGTTAGAGTTGAAACATTTAACAAAAATTAAAACCAATAAAATTATTTAAAAAGTCAAAGTCTCCCCCTAGTTCATTTCGATTTTTTTTTATTTGTTTTGAAAAGATAATATATAAAAAAGAATAACAAGAAAGATTCCACATCCCGAGATCAAGACAACCAAGAAGCAGCCAGACTTTTCCTACTCCAAGAGGGAAACTAGGAAGAAACAAACAACTACCACCCAACAAAATCCGAAACTCACAAATCAAGGCTCCAACTATAATGCATAAACATACAACGTACGGGTTGTAGAAACAATCAAGCATATTCCGACCACAGGAAAGATCACGGCCAAAACGAGACCTCCAGCCAAACCTGAATAGGATAGAGAGAGCTCAGATAACATAAGGAAATTAGTACTCCGGCTTTGTTTTTCACAACTCACCCGTCATTTTTTTTTTTCAATTTTGAATTTAACATTTTGAGATTTTCAATTTGTTTCAATTCAATTTTAGTAAAAAGGGTTAAACACGGATTTTTTTTTAAAGAAGAAATTCAAAGATTGAGGGATTTTTAAAATAAAAATTTTGTTACTGAGTTATTTCACTGTGCTTATTGCTTTTAACAATGAAAAAAATTGTTTTTGAGAAAAATTCAATTTCTCGCCCAACTTGATTTATTGAATCAATTTTGACCATAAACTTTTTAATTTTATTAAATTAGACCGTTAGTTACGTGTTGCATTGGTTTTCTTCTGAAATATTTTGGTTAAATCACTCATTAATAATTTTAATTGAAAAACTTCAAAAACTCAGGCCCCGTTTGATAATCTTTTTTTTTTTTTTTCTGTTTTTTAAAAACAAAAGTCATATATGTTTTATAACTATTTTTTGTTTTCTGTGTCAAAAAACGGAAAACCAAACTTGTTTGACAACTATTTTTGGTTTTCTGTTTTTAAAGTAAGAGAGATATGTTTGATAGAGAAAAATATATGGAGACATGAATAATAGCGTTTAAAGACATAAAAGATAAAATTATTAGAGAGAAAAGTTAGTGCGAGAAAATTTGATAAAAAAGAATTTAGCAAGGCAAAACTAAGAAGAAGAATTATTGAGTTAGAATTATTTTAAAAAATAGTTAAAAACAGAGAAATTTTAGATGTAACAATTAAAGAAAAAAAGAAAATTGCAGAGGAACAATAAAGTTCAGAGCAAAATAAAATATGATATAAAAAAAAGATAAATTAGAAAGATAAAGAATATTTATAATGAGAGAAAACTTAGAGAGAAATTTTCGGACTGAAAAATGTTAGAGAAATATATTGTTAGATAATAAAAATAAATGTGTGAGAGAAAAAAGTGAGAGGAATTTTAAAAATAGATATGTTAGAGAGAAAAAGAAAATTAGAAAGAGAAAATTTCAAAAAAAACATTAAATTTGTAAAAAGGGAAAAATTATAATATATTGAAAGAGAAAGATAAATGAAATTTATACTACTAGAGTATTTTAGAGAGAAAAAAATAAAGAAAAGCGATAAAATTTTAGAGAGAGAAATTTGAAGTAAGTTTTAGAAGAAAAAATGAGTTTTGAAAAACAGAAAACTACTTTTGAAAACTACTTTTTTTCGTTTTTGGAATTTCTTTACAATTTCAAAAACGTTTTTGAAAAACAGTAAACAAAAAACTGAATTGGTTACCAAACAACTCTATATTTAAAAATTAAAAACAAAAAACAGAAACTAAAAAACAAAATGGTTACCAAATGACCCTCAATAATTTCAATGAAAACCAAACTAAAACAAATCATTTCACACAATCAAGTTCTAGTAAATTTATGCACAAGAACAATTGAATAAATCTCACAATATTACTCAATTTCCACAAAATAATTTGCTCTATAGTACTGTTTATTTTGATGCCCCATTAATTTCGTTAGGCCTTTGTTTGTAATTCATTCATCAACACATAATTTTTTTTTGAACATTATTCAAAAGGAAACCTACTAAAGAAAAGGTGAAGAAAATTGTAAAACTTTAGGATTTAATTGGAAGAAATTGAAAGTTTTAAAGTTATGAATTTTGTTTGAAGCGTATAGGTAGAAAGGATCTCGAATTTAAATGTTTTAAAGATATACAAAGAAAATTTGTACTAAAAAAAAGAAAGAAAGAAAGAAAAGGAAAATTAAAGGTTTGAATGATGTCATTTGATTCTATGCTTTCACTTTTGTTCATTGTGGTCCTTGCACGTTAAAAATATTTATTTTGGTCTCTATACTTTCAATTTTTATCTATTTTGGTGCCTTTAAATTCAAAAAGGTTCGTTTTGGTGTCGGTATTTTTAAAAAGTGACCACTTTAATTTGGTTTCTATTCAAAACATTTTAACACAATGAAATGCTTTTAATACAAATCTATGACAATATTTTAAAAGATTGAGCATAGTATTTTGTTCTTAAAACTGTGGTTAAAAATGAGATAAAATTAAAGGGACAAAAACGATTACTTTTTAAAAATAAAGAAACTAACTGACGTTTTGAAATTATAAAGATTAAAATGGACTATCATTGAGAGTAGTTTTAAAAAGTAGAGGACCGAAGTGAAGAAACTAAATAGATAAAACGTATTTATTTTAAATTTTGTTAGTAAATATGATGTTTTTTTAATTCAACAACATGTGAGGGTGGAGATTCGAATCCAAGAACTTTTGATTGAGAAGATTATCTCTCAATCAATTGAGCTATATTCTATTTGACCGATAAAAATGAGGTTGATATAGCCAAAATGTGAGGCAGGAGAAATAGAGGAATGTCAGGTCATGGGATATAAAATAACACTTTGTAGAAGGAAAACTCATTTGAGTAAAGGAAAGAATTTCAGCAGCGAAAGGCAAAAGGCTTGGGGTTTCGAATGGTCACCACAACACTTACGTCGACTAGCAAATGCAATAAACGAAGATCATATGTTGGTTTAATATAAATGTCTTTTCACCATCATGAACCAAAAACCTATTAATAAACAATAACATATTCCAAACCAAGTCTTAACAAATATTAATTTGTATCACATTCAACTGAAAAACGATCCTATCTAAATAATTCACCAAACTAGAGTTTGAATTCATTTGAGTTACAGGTTTAATTTTATTTTTCTAAGCAAATAATGAAAATATTAGTTCAATTAGCTGTTTATTATTTATATTTTCAGAATATTATATTATGCGTGGAGCGCGGATTCTAAACTTACAATCTCTTATAAGAAGTAGAGATATATGTGTTTGGGTTGAATATAATTAAATTTCATAACTATTTTGTCTTTTTTGTAGTCTCAAACATAGAACAATTGGCTAAAATATTATAAATTTGTCGATCCGAAGGGTTAGATGTTTGAATCCCCCACATTATTGAATTAAAAAATATATATATATATTTGTGTTTTATAACTTAAAGAAAATATTTTTAATTATAATTTTTGTCTTGGATCTTTTGCTACAAAATATTCCTAGTTTCAAAAGTTTAAAATCTACCATCGACCTTTTAAAAATACTCTTCTATTAAATTTTCTGTTAAAAAAAAAAATCAAAATGTGACCTGGTGGTGAATTGGGCGATTATTTGTAAAAACATAGGTACATGTGGGCATAAATATTCAACTATTCTCTTGAACTTTAGAATAAGTTTCAATTACACCGCTTGAATATATTTTAAAACATTTCATTTTAATACTTAATTTTTAAAATTGTTCAAAACGCTCATTCTATTAGCTTTTATGTTAAAATAAAGATGAAAATCTAACATAGTAATGACCTATAAGTCACGTTAAAAAATGACATCATTTGAAGAGAACACATGAAGATTTAGGATAATATCTTATTTTCTTCTCATGATTAAATGTTAAATTATACGAAATACCACGTAGAAATTACACGCTAGCATAAGTGGCATTCAAAAGGTTTAAGTAACCTTGAAAATAATGTGATTGAAGAGGGAAGCAGATCTATGGACGTTAGTGTTTTAATAAAAAAAAATTGTCATTTAATGAGGGGAAGTCGCACATTGTAAAAAATTCATGCAATGATAAAAATAAAAAACCACACATCAGGAGAGAAAGCTTTACGTGAAGAAGAAGAATATGTTCCTTAAAGAAAAATTTGGAAGGACGGGGTTCATGAAAACATATGGATAGGCGAAGATAAGACAACAAAAGAAAAATTGATTGACTACCACATACAAATGACGAAAATATGTGAAAATAGGTCGTTTTTCAGTCATATTCAGAATATTCTCAGCCATTGAATTGGAAAATTTTGTTTGAGATGAGCCAATGGTTACATATATGTTATACCATACAACTCAAGAAAGTTGAAAGAGATAGAGAGACGATTTCTCTCATATCCCCATAAACAATATTTTTAATTGAGACAATTTTAAAAAATTAATTATTACAAATGATTTTATTTCATAACTAAATTTAAAATTAAACATCTCTTAAAATATTGTAATTAAACCTAACCACTAACGAAGTTAGTTTGATTACAACAATTTCACTTCTTTATGAGGTTATGGTTGAAATTAAGAGTACAATTTGTGATACATCTTTTCGTTACATTATACTTTTCACTCCTCTAGACGTGAGATTTTTTTTTTTTTTTTGATTGCGAAGACATTTCATAAAGACATTGGAGGAACCTTATATCATACTTCTGATATTCTGATGTTGATGATGTCCAAAACTTTCAAAGAACATTTGTTCTCTATAACTCTTTTCTTTCTCTAGTCTTTGGCATATTTTTTATAATAAATTGAGAACAATGTAACGTTTTAAGTATGATCAGGAAAGATACTTGATAATATTTTGAATATGTAAATGAATCTACTCAATACCAGATTTAATATAATGTTTTTTTTATAGTATTTGTTTTTGTTGAGACAACGATCTTATTTTTACTTTACTTTGAAACAAATTTTAAAAACATTTATTCAATATAATGTTTTATGTCACACTTGTATTCAAATAGTTAAATCTAATGCATGTTATTAATTTTGAACAAGCGAGTAAAAAGATTGAAAGAGATAGTTGAATTCTTATTTTCTCGTTGCTGCGTTGAATATTATTTTTAATTTTTGATTAAATGAAAAATGCATAAAATTTGATGTCAAACTAACTCTTTAGTAAGCTTTTGAACTCATAAGTACCTTTCAATAAAGGTTCTATAATCTTAAATTGTGTGATTGTCATACAACAACGTCTAATTCAAAATTTATGACAAAACATATTTTATTTTTCCACAAAAGTTAAATATAAAAATAATGTGTGGTGAAAATGAAGGTGAGGGCCCTTTAGTATCGCCTAGAGTTAATGATAAAGGACAAAAAATAAGAGGGTAGGGAGAAAGATAGGGTGGGAGAGAGAAGATTGAAAAATATACAAAGATGGGGAGGGAGAGACATTTGGAAGAGTGAGAAGAGAGTATATGTAGGAGTGTTCAACAATTCAATTGGGACTGGAATTTTGGGTTGAGTATGAAACAACACGAGACCCAAGATATACAGTGGTTGGACAATTTGATCTACATCTACTGTAATGGAAAAATCAACTAATGGGATTTTTATTAGGAAGAATCAGTTATAATTACAACTATTAAACACCCGAATCCTTATAGAGTTGAAGAGGGTATCAACAACCCGACTTTACTGCCGATTCTCATCTGTTCAGCCTATCAAATCGAGATCCATACCTTCTTGAATCTCCTTGACCGAGACCCACCTTCTAATAAATGAGAAGGAGTTTTACCTACCGTCTAAGAACCTCGACGGCACAACCACGTGAGTCGCTGCTGCCGAAACAGAGGCCTGCTGCCGCTGTTCTATAACCAGACACGCTCGCCGGCGAATCGCCGGAAAAACCAAACGGAAGCACTTTTTCTCTCCTTTGGTTTTTCTCTCTGCGGCTGCACCCTCACACCTCCGTCCCCATTTCTATTTTGTGTGGGTTTTCATCCAAAGAAGAAAACAGACTAACCAGCCCTTCACTCTAAAAGAAGATAAGAAGATCCACAATTTTACAAAATTGCCTATCTCTTGTAAAGTGACTAAAATGCTCCATTTTAAAATCAATTAAGAAATCTTGGCCACAATTTCACACCGACCAATAATTATCAAAAGAGCAAAAAAAGGAAGAAACCTTAATCGTGCCGATGTATAAGAGCTGGTGCCAACGGTAGAAATGTATTCAAAGTCCTATATTAACTAACCACGGAGGAGCACGTGCATATAAGTTAGAGGTAACATCTTTAACAGTAAGAAGTCTTTGGGTGAAACTGAAAATAAAACCATGACAATTCATGTCTAAAATGGACAATATCATACTATTGCTGGAAGATTTTTTAGAAGAAAATCTCGATGGTGCACCACAACAATACCCCCTTCTAGAGATGGAAAAAAACTTAGCCATAGGCATATATAAAAATTATTCTTTACTATGCAAGTAAGAAAAGCCAACAAGCCCCATTAAGAAAGGTAATAAGGGCTTACATATAATCCATTTCGTTTAACAATATGTGAGAGTGGGGAATCAAATGTTCAATCTTTTGGTAGAGAATATATATTTAAATCAGATTCACAGGTTCAAATTTGCATAGTCAATAGAATTGACTTCTTATCTATTATATTCAATAAATACATGCATTTCAATGATTATTCAATAAAAAGAGATTAATTTAAAAAGTATAAATTAGAGGTTTATTCACTAATGCATATAAAAGATTATATATTACAATATTATTCAAACGACACATTTAATTTACCTACACTACTAAATAAATGAGACAGTACAA
>JAOANK020002046.1:0-10013 GCA_026257165.2 Telfairia occidentalis | reverse complement strand
ATAAATAATTTTTTTTTCTTTCTTTGCTAGATTCATTCTAATTGAAATTCTATAAAGATTAGCGCGAATTTATTACCTCAAATTGCTCAATGTCAAGCATGAAGACATAAAAAATAAAAAAATTATTGATAGACTACTTATAATATGATAGGCTTCTATTAGTGATAGACTACTTATAATATAAAAAGAAAAAAAAAACTCAACTACTTATAATCAATATAAAAAAAGTCCATCATTGATATTAGATCATTTTAAAACTTGAGGAAATTTACATGTTTAACAACTAGGACGAATACGAGAACAAGGATATTGATAAGTTGATATTGCTGATAAATCTGATAGACTTAACTCTATCAGTGATAGACTTTTATCACATACTGATAGACGGTCTATTAGAGATAGAATTAAATCACAACCTAAAAAAAATACTTCATTAAATGGAAAAAAACAGATTTCTTACGTTCCCCACTTAATTTTTATCTTTCTGTTTTCTAAAATCATATCCTTTTTTTGTTTGATTCTCCATTCACGCTAAAAAATTTAAAAATACATGACAACGTAGTAAATACAATATATAGTCTATCATTGATAGTATCACTAATAGACTAAACTTATGGTTTTATTTAAGTTTATCAGCAATATCAATCTATAGACTATAAATGAAAAAAAACATAAATGAACTTTAAACTAATAAGTCATAACTTACGGAAAAAAAAAGCTTATAAATAACGACTTATATGGTAACAATTAAAAACTTTAAAATAATAGTAATAATAATAAAATAATAATAATAATAAAACTTAAATTTAGAAATATAACTTCTAAATCAAAAGTTATAGACTAACGAATCAAAACATATAAACAACAAGCCAAATTATAATACAAACTTATGAGATTTGAAAGTGAAGAAACACTACACAAACTATAAGAATTTCAAAGCTTAAGTGATAGAATTCACTCAATCAGTAATAGACTTGTATCTCTAATAGACTTAAATCACAACATAATATGTAGTCTATCATTGATAGAAGTCTATCGCTGATAGACTAAATTTATGATGTTATTTAAGTCTATTAGTGATACTAGTATATCAAAAAAATTGGGCAATTTTTTTGCCATATTTGTAAATTCTTTTTTTTTTTGCTATAAATTCTATTATTTTATGTCCAATTGCTATATTTGCTATTAGCTCATTTAATTATCTGAATCTTATTCAAATAATTATTCTAATATATACTTTACATATTAAAATTACATATATAAAATTTTCTTTTAATCAATGCATCAAATACATTAAATTTAAATTTCAACATTTTAAAATTAGAGTGAAGACTACCCCCACAGACCAACACAGGTCCTCCCACCATACTTTGTTCTCAAACACATGCTTCCTAGGTAAATTTCTCGAGCCAAGCACACTTAACTTTGGAGTTCTTATGATTGAGCCACCGAAAAGAAGGTGCACCTTGTTGGTATAGTTAGTAACTATTAATTCTTTTAAGCTTTTCTCAACCATGCTTGCATAGTCTCAAGATCCCTCTCATTCGGATGTGGTGTTGGTTCATTCATGAAGCCCTCCTTTACCAGGTGTTACATGCCCACTAGCTTCCGCTTGGTTCATCCCCGAACCACATCCTACTATGAGAGGTCCCGCTCTAATACCAACTGTAATGCCCCAAGCCCAGGACTCGGAATCTAGATTCGACACCTATTGGCCCAAGCATTTCCTTGCGACTTGGCCACGCTAGCTACTTGACTTGAGCGGCTTGCGAGAGTGAAGATTGCCCTCACAAACCAACACAGGTCCTTCCAGCATGCTTTGTCCTCACTCACATGCTTCCTAGGTAAATTTACTAGGAGGTTACCCAGCATAAGATTGTTCCAAGCCAAACACGTTTAAGTTTGGAGTTCTTATGATTGAGCCACCGAAAAATGGTTCACCTTGTTGGTATAATTAGTAACTATCAATTCTTTTAAGCCTTTCTTAATCATGCTTTCATAGTCTGAAGATCTCTGTCATTCGGATGCGATGTCGGTTCATTCATGAACCCATCCTTTACCGGGTGTTACAATTTTTCTTTCAACATAATTTATCCATTGATTAATGTTCTTGTGAGCTAGCTAGGGGACCTTATGAACCTACAGATTATAAGCTCCAATGATACAAATTAATTAATTAAACTCATTAATTAATTAATTTTTGTTCATTAACTCAAGGTCGCTCCACTAAAAACTCGAAGTTGCACTCTTATGCAATATAGGGCAGATTTTGCCTATATATATATAATCACTACATGCAAGTCGACCTTTCACGAGTAGTTCATAATTACGGCTGAGTCAAATGTCCATTTTACCCCTAAAATTATAGCTTAAACCTTAAGTACCAATAATCCTCTAATGAACAATATGTTTATGATCTAGCCATAAGCTAAGTCTCTCTTGGTCTAGTGAGAGGATGAGGTCCCATTGTTCAAGTCCCGAAATCAACATTTAAGGGAATTACTCATCTACTTACCCCCAATATGGGAAAAAGAGAATTCCATCTTGTGAGATTATGTTCCCAGCTCCCCGTTTGGTCATGTCTCCAATATAATAGGCTTATTGAATCGACTTCAATAAGTCATTCTCATCCATGTAAATCAAAGGATGTGCCCTTACAGGCAGGAGTTAATAATTCACTCAGGATTGAGATCAAGTCGCATAAGATCATCGTGTAAAATATTTATCTTCTCTTTTAACAAATTTATGAAGAAAGATAAAATATTTTGTGGTCTAGTACAAACTCATTGTATTATGATACTCTCATTCGCATATCTTCACATGAACGATTTGGATCAAATAATTTTGTAACCTTTACAAAGTGGATCGTATCAATAGGATCACCAAGATAAGGTACCAAACCTTGTTCATATACTATATCTAAAGATGAATCCTTTTGACGAAGGAGGAGATGATACTATATGATCATAAATGGTCTAAAACTTCTTGAACTAGTACAAGTCTCTAAGAATGAAGGAACGAGGAAATTACAAGCTTTAGGGCAGTAAGGAAGGATTGGGCTAAGGATGAGTCTGACAAAAGCTCATTCAAACGAAATCCTCTTCAGCACATCAATGCCTTCAGACAGAACCTTGACGCTAGGAAGCCTGCGATCCAATTGAAGGCCTATGAGCAACCACCAGCACAAAGGCCCAAGCTCTCATGAGTGCACTTCTGCCCCTTCACACATCCGTCGCCTGACCGTGCATGTGCTCTGCAGGCACACCTTGCACCTGATGACCTACATCTCTGCTCCACTAAGTTCACAATTAGTTGCACGTCTGCCCATGCTAACGAACTAAATAGCGGAGTGAAAAATAAATTTTATTATTACTATTTTTTATATTTTTCTTTGAAACTAAAATTGAATTAAATACTTTAAACCCTTTATAAAAGTGTTATATTTGTCTTAAATCATATTATATATTTTATTCTATTATATATGTACTAAAATTTATTTCAACTAAACACAATAAATGAAAAATAATTATCAAAAATACATTCATGTTGCTCATTGTTTATTTAAAAACAAAAAAAAAATATAAATAGTTATTAAACATGTGTATGTTTTAGATCTAAAAATAAATAAATACAAAAATGGTTATCAAACATGTTTCTATTTTATTTCTAAAAACAAAAAAGAAATAGGAAATTAGAAATGAGAAATAAGAACATTACCAAATAGGACCACACAATTGTCACGCCCGTCTTTCTTGAAATTTTTGCCCTTCATTTTTTCTTTTACCAATATATTTTCTTTCATTCATTTTTATTTTATTTTATAATTAAAATAAATCAGTCTTCATTTAATAATAAAAAACTCTATGCAATACACTATATTTATATATCCTATTTTCATATCAAATAAACTCTAGTTAAATTGTATTATGTATCTCAATTTATTTTTAATCGAAATTAGAGTGTAATCTTCCATTTATTTACTTTTCCAATAATTATTTTATATATGAGAACAAAAAACCCAACCTTTTTTTAGTTCAATAGTCATAGAATTAGTAATCAAATCACAATATTAATAGGTGTCTTCTCCACCAAACTTATTTCTCTATTTTAATATGTATAACTAAAATCCACTACAAAGACAACATTAATTATAATTGTCGTCTGTTGAGTACTTAAAGTTAAAATTGAAATTAATAATATTTAATACTAAACCTTTTATAAAAAATCTCAAATCAATACAAATTCATTTGTTTTACAAAGTAACGTATAAAATTAATATACACCAAAGAAATACAAATAAAAATTTAAAATTTTAAAGATAAAAATATTATATAAATTCAAATTATATTAAATTAATATCTAATTTATCTCAAGGTTGATAAAAGTATGGTAGGAACAATATATAATTTTAAAATATTTCCATACATAAATCCTACAAACAAAACACATCTATCTAAAAACTTCCAGAAATCCTTATAAATTTTGATTCAAAATAAGTATATTTAACTAGAGATGTCGAACATCTATATTGCTAAACATCTAAAATTTCAAATATTTGGAGATGGCAAACACTTAGATTCTCTCAAAACAAACCATCCCTTATAGAAAAGAAATTAAGTCATCTAAAACAAGAAGTCAAAATTTTTACAAACTCCTAAAAAATGTAAGGCAGGAAATAAAAAATTTCTTTTCTAGATAGTTGGATTAATTTTTTCTTTTAATTTTTGTCAACTCAATAAATATAATATCATGTAAAGTATCATCGTCTAATTCTAACGTTCACTTACAGGAAGTTAATAATTAAAAAAATGATTAAAACATAAGGGACCAAATTGAATCATTTTAAACAATAGGGACGAAAAGAAAAATACTCAAATATTAAAAATTAAAACGTAATTTAATCTATAATAACAATTTAAACCTATATTTAGCGTATAAAAGTAAATAGCTCTTGAGAATAAACAAAGATTCTTCGCCACACAATAAATTAATCAATTTCCAAAACCACTTTTCACCTATGAGAAGTGAATCTCAAAAAGAAAGAAGCAACTTTACGGACCTAAACGATCAAGAAATGGAGTTCTTTCTCAGTTGCTTTATGTCCCACAAAGAAAGATTCTCGATATTTTTTACGGCTCTTTATTTTCTCTAGTTCTCTATCAGCTGCTTCCCACCACCATCTGTTTTGTGGCTGCTGGTGTCCTTTTGTTTTGTCGCGGCTACTTAGCACTTTTACTGTTATTTTTTCTTAACAGCATCTACCCTTAATGACCTTGTAGTATACAAATAAATGAGTACACTAACCAACGGTTGGGTCTTTAGAAATATAACCAATAGGGTTTATAATATATAATAAAAATCTAAGTCAGACTATTGGGTTTTGTGCATGACAACAACTATATAGAAGTTATCCCATATCAGTGTCCATCTTGCGCTCTCTTGTTCCTCCCTCACCTTCGGTCGGATAACCCCGACCAAATATGTTTTATTAAAAAATGAAGTTTGTGATGATACTAGGGTAGTGACACATTAAAGTAATGATCCACAACTCAACTTAATGAAAATGAAATCTCAGCATGAAGATCACACCTCCATCTATGCAGTTTTCCTGCGCAATAATGTCCAATGGAGGGATACTCATAGCCGCAGGACCACTCATATTATACTATTGGTTGCGATTACTTTGATTTAATCACTAATTTCATATCGTTTTATTATGCTCAATAATACATATTTATATATTGGGTTAATGTTGTTTGTTGATCCTTTGTTGAACAAAAGCTATCGTTATTGATTCTGTTGATGGCCCACGTTTTTTCGGCCCTTGAGGAATTGAAATAAAGGCCCAAGCTCTTTTGGACCTATATGTTTGAACCGGTTTGGTTTAGTTTATAAAATTCTAGTTTATTATCGGTCATCTGAACCAAATCAACCCTACCTATATATATATCCTTATTTTGAAAAGAAACCCTAAGAGAAATCATGTTGGCATTAGCCTCTTTGTATGTTTAGAGAAAGACCCGAAAGAGAGAGAGGGTAGAGGTTTTGCCACTGCCGTCGCTGCATCGTTCGTTCGTCCTTGCCGGAGAAGAGACGTTGTCACCTACCGTGAAACAGCTAGTGCGTGGGATTGGTTGATCGATGAATGATTTGGCGATCTCTTAGAGCCTTGGTTTGTTGGTACTCTGAAGAACAACGTTGTATCGTTCCTTAATAATGTGTTGTATATGCGTATTCCTCTCTTGGATGTCCCCTCTCTGTTTTTTCCGTTCATGTATATGTGTGGGTTCTCGAGGAAGCTTCTGATTCTTGAGTATTGAGTACCCGAGAACATTGTTCTTTACATTCTTCTCTCTGTGAATATACCTATTGCTACTCTATATTCTTAGATCTCTTAATAATATTGACTAAGGTGGTATATTGTTCTTACAAAATGGAGTGGGTCTTCGGACCGAAGCACCATAAATTTTTGTGTTGATTCTCACTTTCTCTAACTCTCTATACATAAATCTTGCATTCTTCACTACTCTTTAAGGTGGTGGAAATTTCTATCTTGTAGTTGAAATGTTTTAATTTGGGCAAAATAGCATGTTGTAAATCTTTGGGAGTAGATGAAAATAACAATTGGCATTTGAGCCTGTTTTATGCATTCTCTTTCGCCAACATAGCTGTGATTGCCGTCGATTTCTGGCCTGCATTTTTTTTAAAAAAAATTAGAATATATTTGTTATTTTTATTCTGAATTAGGTGCTGTCCACATCAGGATGAGTACCCGATTTGAGGTGGAACATTTTGACGGTAAGAGAGATTTTGATCTTTGGAAAATGAAAATTATGACAATCCTAGGACAACAGAAAATTGACTAAGCTCACATAGAACCAAAAGGCATTCTTGAGAGTATAACCCCTAATGAACTTTCGGCTATGTAGAAGGTGGCTCACAGCCTTCTCATTTTTTATCTATTCGATAGTGTACTCTGGCAAATGAGAGGTGAGACACTGTTGGTTACTTGTGGGATAAGTTACAATTTACATATCAAGTTATTTCTATTTCGAATAAATTGTATCTTAAATCTAGGTTCTTTAGTTTTAAGATGAATTTGAATAAAAACACGAAAGATAATCTTGGTGACTTCAGTAAGATCATTTTTTGAATTAGAGAATAAAAATGATAAATTTTCTTATGAAATTCAACCTATTATGCTTTGCAATTTTCTGCCTAATGCTTATAATGATGTGAAATCTACTATGAAGTATGGTAGACATTTTTTGACCACTACTGTTGCTATAAGTGCTATTGAAATGAAAGAACTAAAATTGAAAATAGGAATGAAATGAACAATAGAAAGTGTTACCATTGTCGTTAGAAAGAGGGCCACATTAGAAGGTTTGTCCTAACCTTAAGAACAAACGAGAGAAAAAAGGGAAATAAGAGTCTAGTGGGGTCAACCTTAGTGAAGAGTATCACCAAGTCCTAGTGGTTAGGGTGCCTAGTGAGGGAAAAACCTTAATTTTAGACTCATGATGTTCTTTCCATATGACACCCAATAGAAATTAGCTAGAAGACTTTCAAACCACGTCGAGGGTAAAAGTCATCTTAGGTAGTCCTCAGTTTGTGATGTAGAAGGTCAATGAATTATTAGGCTCGAACTTCATGATGGGGGGATTAAGTTGTTTATTGGAGTTAGGTACATACCAAGAGTGAAAAAATACCTCATCTCTCTTAATATACTTGATACGCTAGAATACATTGTTAAGTTAGAAAGTTGTGGGTTGAAGGTCATGGAGGGTATCATGGTAACACTTAGAGGGGTACTTAAGAAGACACTTCATTCCTTACAGGGTTCAACCATTGTAGGATCACGTGCCTTAGATAAGAACCGTGACAATACAAAAATTTCCCTTTGGCATAGGCATCTAGGCCACATGCGTGAGCAAGGATTGTGTGAGTTGAGTAAACAAAGCCTAATCCCTAATATAGATAATGTAGACCTAGACATGTGTGAGCATTGTGTCTTCGGTCAAGCTAAGAGGAGAGTGGACATTTTTAGGAGAAAGCTAGAATATTTCCATGTGGACTTGTGGGGGCCATTGAGTGTAGATACTAACAGTTGGGCTAGGTACTTTTATTGATTATCAGATTGTACTAGAAAGGTATGAGTCTATATCCTTAAAAACAAGTTTGATACCTTTAATAGGTTTGTAGAATGGGTGTTAATTATCTTGTTGGTGCAATACAATCTTCATAGCTAAATTACACCCTAAAGTGCAAGTGTAGACTTAGAAGTTGTAGTATAACAAAGTCAATCCACAGAGATAATGTGACAAAATTAGCCTAAAAGTATGTAATTTAGGAGAATTGTGTATTTAAACTAAATAGGTGGTTAAAAGACCAAAAGTGGAAAATAAGTGTAATTAAGGGCTAAAATGAGTAATAGTTGATAAGAGTTGGAGATAAAATAAGTTCAAATTAGGGAGTTTTAGTGAACTGAATGCTACATGATGCTACAACATTTTTTCGCTGCTAGAATAACGCAAAACACTTCCTAGGCTTGTTCTGAAGCTCTACAGCTAGAATCCATTCCCATTTCTCCTAGTTCTTTGGTTAATTAGTGCACTTTTGTGTGAATTAGGAAGAGGTTATACCTAACTCTCTTTCAGATTCGGTAAATGGATCACGCTAATGTGAGTTGCTAAGAGATTTATTAGTACTTTGTTTTTCAAGTTCATACTAAAATATAGAATGCAAAGATAGCCAATCAATACATTTAGATGACAAAAATTATTCATTAACACTCATTAAACAACCGCTTAGATTACTATAAGCAATCCTTAATACATTCAAGAACACAATTTCCATAATCCTCACCTTAAGCTAATTAGTTCATGCGTAAGTGGGAAATGCGTTACCACTAGGGCATGGGTCAATCATAGTAATAAAACGATTCAGACGAACTGGGGATCATCCATTGAGAATAGAGATTTTTAATTCTCTTAGTAATTAATTAATTCTTTCAACTTTATTTTCAGAAATGAACTGGCATGCAACGAAAATAATATAGAAAGTAAGTAAAATGGAGAACTATATTAGGCATGTAATTAGAGGAAAATCGAGGGACAACGTAGTTCTAGGGGATTGGCATTATAAACAGTGCAATTAACTATTTAATTCAACCCAAGAGATGCATTTAATTACCAATTTTCTAGGTCTAAGGTTATAAACCCAAGCTTCTCCCCCTCGAGGTCTAGTAATACTCACTAAGGACTCCCTATTTGATTTCTCGCAATCAGAAGATGAAAAAGGGCATAAAATTAACTTAAATTCGGACCTCACACACGTCCTTATCACTCTCGTGCATAGAGAAACACATATCTAAATCCCAATGTCTCTATCTACTACCCTCTCTCTCGAGCAAGGAAGTAAAAAGGGCATGCAATACATTCATTGGCCAGATAAATATAAGGAGTAAGTGCTGGAATTTAGAAGGAAAATGGTAAAAGCACAACCAGTCAAAATCAATAATCAATCATCACTAAACAAACCAACACTCTAAAATTAATGGGTTTAGCTACAAAAACATTATAGAAATCAAGTCTAAATAGTAAATCACAGTAGATTACCGAAAATAAAAGACTGAAAAGAAAACTACCAAGCCAATTCTTTTAACCGACGCTCATGCTCAAGGTTTTCGTCCCCAAACACTAGAAAAGCGTCCCAATTAACCCTAGCTTGAATGCTGAAGGAAATCGAGCTTTTCTCAGCAAAAATCGCACTGAAAATTGCCCAAAAATTGAACTCCTCGATTAAATTTGCAGAAATCTACATATAAAGCTCTAGACGCAGAAGTGAGACTCTAGGGCCAGCTTCTCGATGTTGGGTGTGTATGTCCTAAAACTCAAATGGCTTGTAAACATATTCTATTGTCAGTAAAGGCGCTATTGAAGTTATTCAGTAAAGTTGTTATTGAATCATTTATAACTCTATAAATCCAATAAACTAAGAACCCATGGCTA
>JAOANK020002028.1:0-10014 GCA_026257165.2 Telfairia occidentalis | reverse complement strand
AATGCATGAAGCATGATTATCCTATGGTGGGGTTTTAAATCTATATGGCATACACTATGCATACAAGATTTAACATTCAATTTATACATACATGCATAATGCATAATAAATCAAATCAAGCTAAAATGGGTTGATTTTGGCATCACAAGCACACAAAATGCTAATTATTACAAGAATAAAGCTGAAGTTGTACTTGAACCACCCCGAACCGACCCGAACCATCACGAACCAAGTTGGAATGGCTTGAACCGGACTCAAATAGGTTGAAAAGAGGCTGAACCGGCTGCAGGGAGGGGAAACCAGAGCTGAACCGGACCAAAGACCACCAAACAGACCGTCTGGCGTTGCGCGCGTTTTCTGTGTTTTGAACGCAGCGTTGAGATGCTTGTTCTACAGCGTCTCAACGCTGTCTGCGCAGTTGGCTTCCCATGTTCTACGACAGCATGCGACCTCGCTCCTTTTCTCCAAAATACAACCTAATTTGGACTCTAAATGACTCCAAATGAATACAGACCCTTAATCACACATTAAGGCCCTTACATTACTGGGCAATTACAATTAAATCCAACAATTGAAAGCATAAAAGATGCCAAAATCAAAAAATCCCATTTTAGAAGCATTCACCATTTATCTCATGAAATAAACCCCACCAAAGCGAATTGAGTGCAATTAGCATGCTCTGATGCGAATTGAAGGATGTATCAACATACATATGCAGCGGAATAGGATCAAATGCACTCTAATTAGCTCAATTAAAAGGATAAAGTCATGCTTGAAGAGGAGGAAAACAGTGAAAGAGTAACACTTACCTTTGATGCTCAAATTCTCCTCCTATCTCCAGCGAATTTGATCACGAACAAGCTCTGGACCACCACTAGTGTCGTCTCAGCTATTCTCCGGCCTAGGAACTGGATGGTGGGATCACTCGATTGGTGAATTAGGGAGAAGAAGAGGTGAATACTTGGTTAATGTTCAACACTTGAACACCAAGGTTTGGGAGCTAAAATGATCACTTCATCAACCTTAATGATGCACCAAATTAGCCCCAATTTATAGAGCAAATCATGCACAACTACCTCACCCAAGATTGACACTCAATCACGGTGAGGTAGCATGGCTGGTGGTGGCAAGCTAAGGTGAAAAGAGAGAATGGAAATGGACATCCATTTCCATTTTCTCTAATTTTTCCCTTTTTTAATTCATTTTTATTTTCTAATTTTAACTTCCAAAATTAAAACAAAATCAAAATATAATTAATTTAAATTTAAACAAAATCAAAATATAATTAATTTAAATCAAAACAATTTTAATTTAAATTTCATTATTTTACCACCAACTCGTTAGAACCGCAAAAGCATTATTTGCGTTCTATCATTCAATTTAGTTTAGCATTAGTTATAAAAATCCATCAATCATTCACTCGTGTTACCTTTGAATTCACTAAGAGGTTAAGTACGAATAGATTAAAATCTACCACTAATCCCTGTGGATACGATATAAAAATACTTATCACTTGTTGCTCATTGTGTACACTTGCACATTGATTTGTGTGATTTCATCATTCACTACACACACGCAAACAACTCAGCCCTGCTTCGCGCTAAACCCATCAATGAAGATCAACTCCAACTCTAAGTTGCTATGTCTGATACTGTGATTAGCTCAACCTTAATCCAAGAAGATGATGGGATTCAAAAGCATGTCTATTATACGAGCAAAATGATAATCGACGCGAAGACTAGGTATCTAGAGCTCGAGAAGTTGGCACTAGCACTTGTGACCTTGGCGCGAAGGTTTTGTCTGTATTTCTAGGCCCATCAGATGACGGTGCTCACAAACTTACCACTGAACCAAGTGCTGCATAAGCCTAAAGTGTTCGAAAGATTGATGAAATGGTTCGTTGAGCTCAGAGAATATGACATACGCTTCGACCCTCGAACCTCCATTAAAGGGACAAGTTGTAGCAAATTTTGTAGCCAAGCTCACTCCATCCCGACGTGGGAATCTCCCGCATAATCATGGACCATATACAGAGACGGGTGGTTAAACGAAAAGGGGTCCAAAGTAGGAATCCTATTAGTCTCAACTGACGAAGCCAGGTTCTAGTATGCTCTATGCTTTGGATATCAAGCCTTGAATAACGAAGCCAAATACTAAGCCTTGATACCCGGCCTTAGAATGGTTGGAGATATGGGAATCCAAAAGCTATCATCTTGAGTGACTCACAGCTCATTGTGAACCAGGTCACAGAGGAGTACCAAGTCAAAGACAAGACGATGGAAAGGTACCTAAAGAGAGTGCGCAAACTTCTGGTAGGATTTCAGTTCACCATCAAGTAGATACCCCGATCGCAAAACTCAAACGTTAATGAATTGACAAAATGGCGTCAGCTTTCAAAATAGAACTGTCACGAACAGTGATACCCTCAAATCGTCTCAAAGCTCAGAAGGTCAAACACAAGACATCCCAAAATCTCCTTAGAGAGGGTACTCTATAAACGGGGATTCTCATTGCCCCTCTTAACATGCCTTGACTCGGAGGAGACAGACTATGTAATGAAAGAAATACATGAGGGGATATACATGAACCACTCTGATGGCCATTTTATGTCTGCAAAGGTAATCAGGAAAGGATATTATTGGCCCACGATGGTGTCGATACCCGGGCCTTCACTTAGCGAAGTGATCAATCCCAGAGAGTTGCCTTGGTGCCTCGACAACCATTTAGCATACCAACACCAATTGAGAGCCCGTAACCCTTCGCACAATGGGGGATAAACCTCATTGGTCTCCTACCCACCAGCGAAGGCTAGAAAAAATTCGTGGTGGGTTGGATAGCGAGACTACTTCCCTAAGTTGGCGAAGGCCAAAGGCCTAGTGACCATCACTGAGCAAAAAAATACAGCCTTATATGGAGAAACATCGTATGTCGTTTTAGAATACACTATGCCATCATCTCTGATAATGGGTGACAGTTTGACAATGTGCGGTTCAAAGAGTTTTGTGACAAACTCGACATCAAGCACTTTACTTCATTGTTGGCCCACCCCTAAGCAAACGAGCAGGTTAAAGCGATGAACAAAATCATCAAACGTAGACTCAAGACAAGGCTAGAGAAGCTAAAGGGCACTTGGGTCGATGAGTTGCCGGCAGTGCTCCACTCCTACCGAACGAACGTCTGAACTGCCATAAGGTAAACTTATTTTTCTTGGCATTCAGAGCGAAGGTCGTGGTACCAGTCGAGATAAGTCTCCTATACCAGTGCACAACGAAATTTCTAGAGTCACAGAATGATGAGGTCCTAAAACTACACCTCGATTTCTTAGAAGAAGAGCGTGGGAACTCCAAGCTCCATCATGCCGAGTAACGAAGATGCATGGCACTATTCTACAATGCACGTGTCCGACCTCGCTAATTTAAGGTTGGAGACCTCGTTCTCAAGAGAGTCCTACAATACCACGATGCTCTAGAAACCACTTGGCAACGGTCATTCGAGGTGAAAGCTCTCCGGCAACGAGGAACTTATGAGCTGGCTGACTTAAAAGGAAAAATAATTCCCTATCCATAGAACACTAAGCACCTGTGGGTGTATTGAAGAATGTATCAACATACATTAGCAGTGAAAAAAGGATCTAATGCACTCAAATTAGCTTAATTTAAGATGGAAAATCATGCTTTGAAAGAGGAAAAACAGAGAAGCAACAAACTTACCTTTGTAGCTCTAAAGCTTCTCCTATCTCTGGTGGTATGAATCACGAACAAGCTCCGGACCACCACTAGAGTCTTCTTAACTATTATCCGGCCAAGGAACAGAATGGTGGGATCCCTAGATTGGTGAAATAGAGAGGAGAAGGGGTGATGCTTGGTTTGAGTTCAACTCATGAACACCAAGTTTTGGGAGCTTGAAATTTTATTTTCATCAATCATCAAATGCACGAATTTGGATCCAATTTATAGAACAAATCATGCACAACAACCTCTTCCAAGATTGACACTCAATCAGGGTGAGGTAGCAAGCATGGGGAAGGTGGCAAATTAGGGAGAAAGAAATGGTGTGAAAATGGAATATCACCATTTTCCATTTCCATTTTTTTCCTCCTTTTTTTCTAAATCAATTTTTGATTTTCTAATTTTAATTTCACAAATTAAAACAAAATAAAAACTAATTTAAATTAAAAAAAAAATTAATTTAATAAAATAATATTTTATTATCAAATAATAAAATAATCTTATTTTTCCACCGATCCCTATTTTCAAAAAAATTATTTTTTCGAATATGAATCTCTATTCATATATATAACATTTAAATCTCATTTTAACGTTATTTTCAACCCCCACGATCGTTTAATTCGTAATCAAACGTCTATAGATTAAATATATCGCTTATATTTAATATTCTCCTGAAACTAAACACTTCAAATTCATTCACCACACTGTTCCAAGGTGTTATCAGATATGAGCTAGCCGAAAGACCTAATGAACCTATATATCATGAGCTCCAACGATCCGAGATTAACCAGCCAAACTCTTTGACCGAGTTAATCAACATCGTTAACTAACGGTCACGCCACTAAAGCCCGTAGCTGCACTCTCCTCACTATAGATATATTTGTGTCAATTTGATATAACCATGATCAGTAAGTCGACCCTTCACACGTCGTTCGTAACCTCAGCTGCGTCAATTACCGTCATACCCCTGAGTTACCCCTTGTTTCTTAAATACCATTGATCCCTCTAATGAACACCTTGGTTTGAGGTCTAACCACCAAACCGAACTCCATCTCGGGCCAATGAGAGGGTGAGGTCCCTTGTTCAAGAACTGGAGTCAACCCTTAAGGGAACACCTCTCTACTATCCCTCAAGTTGGGTAGGAGTGAATTCCATCTTGCAGAACCCAGCTATCTACCCGGTCTTACCCCTTCAATTGAAGGCATATTGAGCAGGCGTTGTTGAGCCTCTCTCACCCATGCAGATCAAAGGATAATCACGAATAAACAGGAGTTCATAGTTAGCTCAGAATTAAGATCAAGTTACCTAGGTCCTAAAATTAAAATGAGTCAGTGTTTTCGGTGATCGGTGTTATAAAGAAATATTGACTATTTCATGGTTCAGTCTTATGCAAACTCATTGCATAAAACGCCCCCACTCGCATGTATCCACATGAACGATTTAGGATCACATTGTTTGTATCATATACAAAGCAAGCCGCGTTCCATAGTGTCGTCAGGAGAAGGTACCCAGCCTAATATGTATACTATGGACCGTTTTGGCTATTTACTTAAACCTGATCCACTTTTATGTCTCCACATAAAGTCTAACTATTCATGTTATAGCCATTGGTTCTTAGTTTGTTGGATTTATAGAGTTATAAATAATTCAATAACAACTTTACTGAATAACTTCAATAACTACTTTATTGATAATTGAATATGTTTACATGGCACTGAGTTTTAGGACATAAAACCCAACATGTATTATTAGTGATACGATGTATTATAGCAAAACTCTATAATGGGCAACATGGTATGAATAGAAGTGAAAACATTTGAGATGCCACCTCAGTCCTAACCTAGATTTCCTCTCAAATGAGAGGGGCCTACATTACCTAACACGTACAATGTGATGAGTGATGATAGGGTTAATTACTTGATTTGGCAGTATTTTTATTTAACTCATTATTTAAACCCTTACTCGTTAATGGTTATATTTAATCCAGTGACATTTAAATGGAACGCGGTCACATCGGCCTTCATGAAAACAAAGTGAGATGATCCAAAGATGTATGAAATAAGACATAAGGAAAGGACGGGTTTTTATTAATACGAAAGAGGGAAGGAGGGGAGGGGAGGGGATGGGGCAGATATAGAAAGGACTACTCTTCTTCGTCCTCCGAAGAGGCTATATCTGCCACATGATTAGCACCGACCACCTCCATCGCAGCCCACTCCTCCATCCGCTCCCTCATTAAGAGGTTCTAGTCCTCTGGCAGAGAATGATCTCCTCCATTCTCTCCATGTCAGCAATGACCACCAGATGCCCTGCCCGCAGCGCCTCAATGTCGTTAACCATCTTAGCAGTAACACTGAAGGCTTCAACCCCACATTAGAACGTTGCAGCCTCATGATTGGCAGCCTCCTCGAGCCTCCTCTAGGTCATTTTGCATTATGCCAGGGCAGAGTCAATCTTCTCAAGCAAAGCAACAAAAGACATGTTGAGCAAAGAAGACTTAAAAATTTTCCTCGAAGAAGAATTGAAATAAGAAGGATGAGAGGAGGGGGAAGCCCTTAAATAGAAGATGAGAGGTACCGAAAAGGCGTGCCCTTTGAGAACTTAATTGCAGCTTTGGAAAGGCGTGCCCTAAGAATCTCAAGTGTCCCACACTGGCCTGATTGACTTAATCCCAGTGGCAACACGCCTAAAAACAATACTGATTACCGAAGAGGCACAAGACGACGCCCTTTGGGAGCTGCACTGCAAGCAAAATTTACCTTACCATGGGTCGACTAGCGTCAGTACGGCGAAAAGTCAATAATGGTAAAAAGAATGAGTGGAAAATAAAAAGTGGAAAATAAAAGATAAGTATAAAAGCTTTATTCATTAGTAAGACAACATACTAAAGGTCGGCCTATCCGAAGGACGACATTATAACAATGAAAAGAATGCCTAAGCCCTAGCACGATTACAAGGTAGCCCCAATTCAAAAAAGAAAAGAAGAACAACTGGAAATCTACCCTTCTTCAGTCTCCAATGCAGGGCTGGGACAACTTAGACCAACGTGAGGGCAGAGGTCACTCCCACTTAGCAACCTTGGATACAACCGTGAAGGGAAGTTCCTCTGTGACCTCCACCACTTCAGCAGCCAAGGGCTCTGCGAGTTTAGACTTGGGCCACTTCGAGCGGGTTCTAGATCCAAGTGATGTGTACTCAAGAGGAGTATGGGAAGCACTGGCCCCCAAATGCTGGGAGTGTATGCTTGTCTCGCATGAGCTCAGCTCGATATCTATCGTTTTGAGCTCAAGGCTGACCGTGAAGCCCCAACTTTCAGCCCGCTGGCGGTCCCAAGCTAAGTTACTCTGGGTCACCTTATGGATGCTAGGCGTCACTATTGCGCCTTTTCCTCCCTATTAATGAGCTCCACTAGATCAGCTTAGAGAGCCTCATTTTCAACAACCGCAACTTTTGCATGATCTAGGATTAAGCAAAACTAGAGATCCTCTGAGAAGGCTTAGTCAACTTGGATGGGACTATTTGGGTTGACGTAGCCTCGTAGTTAGATTCAGACATTGTGATCAAAGCTGATCGGGAATGAGAAGAAGAGAACCCCTTTTATAAGCGATCAGACCCTTGGGGAAGAAAAAGAGTGTTGGGAATCAGTATTCCCCACTGACCGCCTCAAAAAGGGGCAAAACTCTAAGGATAGGCGGATGACTCAACTTGAGTTTCACTCCACGAAAGTAGTTCCCGCTAGGTGAGCTCAGTCATTTGTCCAACCTCTGATGCCCCCGACAAGTAAACAATGGGACTAAAATACAAGCATAGCACAACGAAAGAGGAAATGCATTCAATTCATCAAAAAAAGGGAGTTCATATAGAAATTAGATACAAGAAGCGTAAGAGGTAAAACAACAAAAAGTTTGTCTTGTCCTACACTAGGATGTCTCTGAGATAGTCCAGGTCAACATTGTTAGGCAGTAGCTCGCTGGATGGCCGAGCATCTCCTCGTGAGGAGTCATTGCCTTGGGGTTGGACTTTTGGCAAGAGTAGCCATGCGACCTCGTACGCAGCTCGAATTGCCTTGTTGTTGAGATCTGGGAATTGCTTCTTAGCCTTTTCCAAGGCGAAGTCCAACCCACATTTGGCCCATTCCTTCTGAGCATCCTCAGTCCCCAGGTGATCCCCGAATGCCGCTACATAGTGAGGCTTGGTTTGATAGAGTTTTCTCAGCCCACGCCAGCTTCTCATCAGTGACCTTCTTACCTTCTACTGTTGTTCGTTGAAGGCATCCTATGCTTCCCACCAGAGGGCGATGATCAACGGCTGAGGATCTCCAACCTTGCTCCTCAAGGACTCGACCTCCCTGAGCTTAGTGTCAGTTTCAACCCACTACAGTAGCCTACTCCTCGGTTGCAGCCTCTTCTCATTAAAAGTGCAGATCCTAGCCTAATAGATCATACTCTGTTTGGTCCTCTTCTGTAGCTCAGAGCTCATCATCATGGCCATATGCCAAAAGGTTATGAGAGCTTGCACGAAAGAGTCAACTCATTAATTATGGATTATGAGAGAAAGATGATAGTGTAAGGTAAGGGGGGCACAAACCCTTGCCTTGTCGTGGCAACCATGGCTTTACATCTGGTCAGCATGCTTCGAGTTGGAAACCACTCGGCCCAAAGCATGCCTCGTCACGAAACAGACGGCCTCACCGACAACCTTCTCCACCTCTGAATCGTGAAGGTTGGACACAAGAGGAATGTCGCAGTCCAGTCGAACCTTGACTTCGAGAGAGGGGAAGGGTCGAAATCAGATGATATGATGTTCACAAGAGGATGGCAAGACGTTGTCTCGTCATCTGATCAGCGAACTGGGGGGTTTGTTGGATACCCTAGCAGGATCTTCATTTAAGAAGGAGGAACGACATGGATCCCCTGCCTAGCACTAGCCAATAATGGAGGAACAGGCACCTCGAGTGACAAGGTGACCAAGGGCGCAAGGGCCCGTAAGGCAGGAGCTCGGCCCTAACCCGACAGGTTGAAGCACCGCTGCATCATATTGCCTAGTGGGCTTAGCTCACAGCCTTTCACACAACCCAGAATTCTCACCAAACATTTCTTCTAAAACACAACAAGGTAGTACGAGAACGTTGTAAAAAGAAAACACCCTAGGAACTAAACTCACCTCGTACAAGGGGACGCAAAGATCATATTCAATAAGGAACTCCTCGCACAGCAGTATGTCGCTATGGCAGACCTTGCTCGAGAGCTTCGCTGCAACCGCTAGCACCCCGAGTGAGACCTCGTAAGGGGTTCTAGGGGGGAAGAAAGAACTGCAAAGGCAAAATGGTCATTGTTGGTAGAAGGTACAAAAGAGTGGCCCCAACTAAGCTAGAGGAAATAGACTCACTAGGCACCTTGAACTCAATCAGAACCTCTAAGATCGGAGCACCATGAGCGTTGAGTGCAAGCCATTCCTCCGAGACGTAAAACCAGTGGCCTTCCAATTCTTGATGAAGGAGGGGTCGTGTATCTTCTGTTGGGGATGATTCCCTAAACCTTCGTGGTCTTGTAATTTATCCAAATTATTTATTTAATAATTTAAAAGTTATTTTATTCGACATTTAGTGTGCTACTTAATCCAATAAACTAAGATCCAAGGTTACTTTATGAGAAACTTAAACATGTATGTCGAGACATACAGGCAGATCATGTTTAAGTAATAACCTAAATGGTCTGTAGTATATGGATAAGGTTGGGTGCCTTATCCTGGTGACACTACGGATACAACCCACTTTGTGATTGTTAAAAGTGTTGTAAAGTGTCACAGATGTTTCGATCCTAAACGTTCATGTGGAGACATGTGAGTGGGGGCATCCTATATATGTGAGACATGTATAAGACCGGACCACGAAGTGATTCGTCTCTCAGTACAACATTGTTGCTGATAGAGCCTTACACTTCACTAGGATGATCATAGGTGACTCGACCTAAATCTTAAGTCAGTTGTGAACTTCTGTCTGTGAAGGCGATCCTTTGATTAGTATGGGTGAGAGTTGCTAGATACACAGACTCAAAATTCCTACCTTTTGGGGGATTTGTTTGAACAGAGAGCTGGGAACTCAACTGTACAACATTGAAATTCACTTATTTATAATTGCTCCCTTAAGAGCTGATACGAGGACTTGAACGATGAGGTACCTCACCTTCTCACTACTCAGAGAGGGGTCTAGTGTTGGGAATGGTGTCCTAAGTCTCATGGAATCTCGTACTTTGTAACTTGTATAGATGACAATTTATTTATTTAA
>JAOANK020002008.1:0-10015 GCA_026257165.2 Telfairia occidentalis | reverse complement strand
AGAGGTTAGTACACTAAACTCTGTTTTTCCTCCTTGAAAGCATGATTTTCCATGATTAATTTGAGCTAATTTGAGTGCATAGATCCTAATTCCGTTGTTTATGCATGTTGATGCATCCTTCAATATAGCAACGAACACGCCACTTAGTTTAACGTCAATAGTCACATTAACGACCGTCACTCCAAAAGGCAAAATGCCTCCCCAACGAACATGCATGACTTTCATATAAAATCAGTTTTGAGACTTTCCCTTAGAAATCTGTTTTGTTATTTCGAAGTTTTTCTTGCAATTCTGATGATAGATTGCAACCGAGCCATTCAATCAAGCCTTGATCAAGTTTGGTTGTGGAGTGACTCAATTTAGTACAAGATTTCCAAATCGTGCTTCTAGATCTTTGATCTTAAGAGGTAATCTAATTCTAGCCTTGTCGCTTGGTTGATATTAGTTTAGCATAAGGAGGTGTTAATTTCTTTGATTCAATGGTTCTTGCTTCAACAAAAGCTTGGATCTTTGGGCTGAGAGTTTAATGTCGGGCATTGCCCGACATTAAAGACTTTTGATGTCGGACGGACGTCCAACATGAATATGAGCGTCATTGTGAGTTACAATGTCGAACACTTTTAATGTCCAACATTACGGTCATTGTAACTTACAATGACAGACGATTTTTAATGTCGGGCATGACCTGACATTAAAAAGTTCTCTGACACTAAAACTGTCTGTCATTATATAATACAATGATGGGCAAGTTTTAATGTCGGGCTTTGCCTATCATTAAAACTTCGTCCAACACCAAAAGCGTCCATCATTGTAATATACATTAACTGTCATTTTCAATGTCGGTTATTGCCCGACATTAAAAGCTATGTAACCATGTTTGACACTTTTAATGACGGTCATTCCTCGACATTAAAAACGACCAACATGAAAACATTTAAAAATTGTCCGACATAGTAAATTTGCACATATATGTCTGTCATCATTTTTTGAATTAATTTAAATAAAAAATATTATTGGTTACATCAAGCTAACCAACAATATTTTCTTTCTCAACTAAGAATGACCAAAACATAAAGAAAGTTCTTTAATAAATACCCAAAAAAAATTATAAAAATTTTGGCATGATCTTTGTCAATATGAGGTAAACCAACCTGCAAAGTAGTCATATAACACTTTTAATGTGTAACACCCGTACAAAACAAAATTGGGCTTAATGGAATTTTTTTAAGTAAGCCAAAGGAGTTAGGGTTAGGAGTCCCAAGTGCATCCTATATAAGGATGAGTTAGGCCTAGCCCCCTCACTTTTATTTCCAAATGACAGTAGGAAAAGAAAAGGGAAAAAGATCGATTCTTTCCCTCTTTTCTCCCATTCATGATTTCTTCCCCTCTTCCTCTCGATCTTTTGTCTCTCTTTTGACCACACTACTCCAGCAACAGTAACTCTAGAACACAGCCGGTCCAAATCTGGTGGGTGTGCTCTGGATTGCCGGCAAAACATCTCAGTAAGTATTTTCATGTTTTAGAGTTTTTTCTCATCGTTCTCTTCACAAACCAATGACCTTTCTCGATTTCTGGCAGTAGGAGGCTAAAGTATATGTCCAACCTTAATTTTGGAAGGTAAGAACGTTGGATGTACGTTTTTTTTTTTGTTTTGTTTTGTATGGCATTAACCCCATTTTCCCTCTTTTCTCGACCAAAAAAGGTGAATTTTGAGTGCAAGTAAAGGTGAAAAAGGACCCCAAGGACCAGATCTACACACTGGTGAAAACGAGACGTTGATCGGAGCAATAGAGAGTCCTCACGTGCTGGAGAAAGATGCTGCCCGCGGCACGTGAGCCACAGACGCAAGATTTAAGCCGCCCATGTCGGCTCGTGAGACGTCAGATTGGAGCGTGGTTGGTGGCTTGGAACCGTAGTGACCTGAGGTCTCAGGTTCGGGGGCGCGTGTATCAAAATTTGGTGGTGCGTGTGGTGGTGCATAGAGGAGAAAGCAGCGGCGTGTGGGCTGCTTTTTCCCAAACAGTAAGCTCCCCTTGGTGTCTTGTCCCTGTATGTAGCCTCAAAATGTGTTAAAAAATAGTTTTAAGATAAATTTCTAAGTGAACTTCATGTTTGATTTCATGATATGTGATGTGACATGTATGATTTGATATGTTTAAGTGATTCCTACTATGTATATAAGCATGCTTGGGAATTGTTTGCTGAATTTATGATTGGCCATGTTTATTTTGATACGACATGCATGACGTAGATGTTAAGATTTCATGTCGTATGTATGTGAGACCTTGCATGAACCATAGCACCATGAACCATGATTTATATGAGAGTGTCAACTTCCTCCCACACCCAAAGGGTCAGCGTTGGAAGGGATTTCGGCTGTGTTGAATGGGTGTCATCTAGCATCAATTACAGTCTACTTCCCCATTTAAGTAGAGGGCCCGACATTTGTCTCCAAAGTGCGATGACACCATAGGTGGGGTCAGATGGTTGTTGCACACCAGCATGATAAGTACAACATACTGCCAACCATTGAACGATAGGTCCCAAAAGATTTCATGATGAGGTTGCATGACTGTATGTGTTTGTGGTCTAACTTCGTAGGTGGGATTACTTACTGAGTATTTTTCAAAATACTCAATCTATGTTAAACATTTTTTCAGGTAATGAGCGTACCGTGCGTGGTGGCTGATATGCGAGGTTACAAGGCTATGAAGTAGTTTAATGCTATGCCTTCTTTCAAACTTTGCTTGGGCCTAAGACTTTTAAAGGGTCAGTTATTTTCATGTTTATTAGAAATTGGTTTTATTTTCTATGTGTTGATGGTGCTAGTGGGATCCCACCTTTAAAATCTTTGGAAACTTTGAGTTTTCTAACTATATACTTGAAATTTGCTTTTGAATTAGTTTTAGTTGATTATGCATGCATGTAGTAGCGGTCCTAGGCTTAATTTAAGTCGGGTCATTACAGTTGGTATCAAAGCCTAGTTGGGATTCTGTAGACTGCTTACATCGTAAGCATAAGGGTGTCATAGATAAATCTCCATAGTCAAGTCGTAACCACCTCGTCACCACCAGGTACGTTAGTTGTTAATGAAAAGTTAATTGGCTAAGCATGTGGTAGTAACCTTATTTACCTGGTAGTAACATCATTTACCTGGTAGTTAAAATCATTTCTATTAAACATGTTGTGATATGTTGTACTGTTACCATGAATCTTGTATGATTATGGATAGATAGTTGACTTAAATTAGTAATTAGAAAATGCCACCTCGAGGACATGGAGCTAGCAGGCGTGGTCGTGGACTCGGTAGAGGAAGGGGTCGAATGGTGCCTCAGCCAATGGCTCCTGCTAAACCTCAAGGACAACCTGAGGTTTAGCCAGAAGATCTGCATCAAGAGCAGCAAGCTACTCCAATTGAGGCTCAGCCAGAAAATCCACCCCAGGTGTAGCCCGCTGCTCAGCAGGTGGCACAACCCTAGCCCGACAGTGGCAGGAATGTTGCTGGACCCACTACAAACCTTGGTGAATATGGCAGTGGGTAATGCAGAGTACTACCAGGACAAGGAGGGGCGTCGATTCGGACCAAATATCTAGAAGACTTTAAGAAATATGACCCTAAAATGTTTGATGGAGTGTCTGTGGATCCTACGGTTGTTGAGTCGTGGTTGTCGTCAATGAAAATCATATTTCGATATATGGACTGCCCGAACGACCAGAAGGTTCACTACGCAACATTTATGCTAAGGAGGGATGCGCTCTTATGGTGGGAGTCCACAGAACGTTCGATTGGTGTACAAGAAGGTTTGGTCACCTGGTTACAATTTAAACGAGCATTCTTCCATTAGTACTATCCCGCTATTGGAAGGTATAGGAAGTAGGCAGAGTTCCTCAACCTCTAGCAAGGAGACCGCACCGTAGAAGAGTATGATCATGAATTCTTAAGGCTAATGAGGTTTGCTCTGGAGTTAGTAGATGGAGAGGCTAAAAAGGCGGAAAGGTTTATCATGGGCCTAAAGGACACAATCCAAGGCTCTGCTGCAGCCCATAGTCCAACTGACTACGCTGTAGCTCTGAGGGTCGCTTCCTTGATCGACACCTACCAGTAAGGGTGACCCCAGCTCCGACAGTACCCAATGCCCCTACAGGACAGAAGTGAAAGTTTGAACAGAGTAGGCCTACTTCACAGTTGTATCGTTACCACACTAGAATGAATCAAAACTGAGGCCAGGGATAACAGAGCAATAAACAGTCGAACCCTAGTCTGGCCAAGCCACTGTGCAGGAATTGTGGCAAGAAGCACCACAGTCATTGTATGGCCGCGACGAGAGTATGCTTCAGGTGCAACAAAGAGGGGCACATTGCTGCGAACTATCCGAGAAATGATACCACTGGTTCGGGATCAGTTGGAACTTCGAGCCAAGCTGACATGCAGAAGGGTAAGGTGTTTGCAACCACTCAACAGTAGGCGTAAAACTCTAATACAGTGAAAGGTACCTTACTCGTATTAGATCATTATGAATTTGTACTTTTTGATTCTGGTTCTACTCTTTCGTTTATCTCTAGATCATTTGTAAATAAGACAAGGTTAGACTTAGAACCATTAGATCATGGAGTGTCAGTTTCCACTCCTGGAGGAGTGATTCTATTAGCTAGAGAGTCTGTAAAAGCTTGTAAGACTTTAGTGTCAGGACATTTGTTAGATGTGACACTAATAGTCCTAGACACGTTTGATTTTGATGTAATACTTGGGATTGATTGGTTATCCACAAACCACGCCATAATTGACTGTTTCAAAAAAGAGGTAGTTTTTAACCATCCTAGTGAGACGAGCTTCAAATTTTGAGGGTATCAATCTGGGAAAGCTCTCGAAGTAATCTCGGCGCTGAAGGCAAGAAGGATGGTGGACCACAGTGCGCATTTCTGGCTGATTAATGTAGTGGACAATAGAAGTGCTGAGGTTTTAGTAACCTCAGTACCTATCGTGAAGAAATTTGCATATGTGTTTCCTGATGATCTCCCAAGCTTACCACAAGGTCGTGAGGTAGGCTTCAAAATTGAATTGGTACCAAGGACGACGCCTATCTCCAAAGCTCCGTACAAGATGGCCCCAACAGAGTTGAATGAACTCAAGACTAAGATCCAAGAGCTTTTGGATAAGGGGTTTATACGCCCTAGTGTATCTCCATTTGGGCACACCAGTTCTGTTTGTGAAGAAGAAGGACGCTTCGATGAGGCTGTGCATTGACTACCGAGAGCTGAATAAACTGACGGTGAGAAATAAGTATCCCTTGCCTCAAATAGAAGATTTGTTTGATCAGTTGCAAGGGGCTGCAATTTTTTCCAAGTTCGACTTGAGGTCAGGATATCACCAGTTGAGGATCAAAGAGGAAGATATCCCCAAGACGGTGTTCGGGTCTAGGTATGGGCACTATGAATTTATTGTAATGTCTTTCGGCCTAACCAATGCACCAGCAGTATTTATAGAATTGATGAATCACGTATTCAAGGAGTTTTTTGATACCTTTGTCATTGTATTCATTGATCACATTTTGGTGTACTCCAAGACAGAGGCAGAGCATAAAGAACATCTTAGAAAAGTCTTGACCACACTACAAACTCATAGGTTGTATGCCAAGTTCTCCAAGTGTGAATTTTGCCTTCAACAAGTATCTTTCTTAGGGCATGTTTTGTCAAAGGATGGAGTGTCGGTAGATCCAGCTAAGATAGAAGCAGTGACCACGTGGCCTCGCCCGACTACACTTAAAGAGGAACGAAGCTTTCTAGGACTGACTGGTTATTATCATTGTTTCGTGCGAGATTTCAACTGTATTGCCACTCCTTTGACCCAATTGACTAGGAAGGGAAGCATATTTGTGTGGAGTGATGACTGTGAAGCGAGTTTCTAGAAACTCAAGGAGAGCTTAGTCACCACACCAGTGTTAACACTGCCTGAAGGAACAAAGGATTTTGTGATTTGCAGTGATGAGTCCAAGATGGGGCTTGGTTGTGTTTTGATGCAGCGAGGCATGGTGATAGCTTATGCTTCGCGACAGCTGAAGGATTATGAACGTAACTATCCTACGCACTATCTTGAATTAGCTGCTGTGTTTTTTGCTCTAAAGATTTGGAGGCATTACTAGTACAGTGAAAGAATATAAATCTTTACCGACCATAAGAGTTTGAAGTACTTCTTCACGTAGAAGGAACTTAACATGAGGCAGCGTAGATGGTTGGAGTTGGTAAAAGATTATGACTGTGAGATCCATTACCATCTGGGTAAAACTAATGTAGTGGCTGATGCTCTAAGCAAGAAGGTAGCACATGCATCATCTCTTATTACAGTACAACCACATATATGTAAAGACCTTGAGCGCACAGAGATAACATTGCCGATGGGTGAAGTTACCTCACTTGTGGCTCAAATGACTGTGACGCTGAGTTTAAGGTGGAGGATTATTAATGCTCAACAGGAGGATCCTGGCCTAATTGAAAAGTTTGGTAAAGTAAGGTCAGGTCAAGTAGAAGAATTCTCAGTGTCTTGGAACTTTGGATTACTTTCCAAAGGACGTTTGTGGGTACCAAAGGAGGTTACTCTCAGAAGCGAGATATTGGCAGAGGCTCATAATTTTCCATTCTCGATACATCCTAGTAGTACAAAGATGTACCAGGACCTGAAGCAGCATTACTCGTGGAATTACATGAAGAGACATGTGGCAGAGTTCGTCAGTAAGTGTCTAATGTGCCAACATGTGAAGCCACCAAGGGAAAGACCAGTAGGGCTGTCGCAACGCTTGAGCATGCCCGAATGGAAATGGGAGCACATTTCTATGGATTTCGTTGTTGGGCTACCCAGAACAACAAAGGGTTATACGATGATTTGGGTCCTTATTGATAGGTTGACCAAATCAGTTCACTTCCTTCCTAGGAAGGCCACTTACTCTGTTGATAGGTGGGTGTAGCCATATTTGGAAGAGATTGTCAGATTGCATGGAGTGCCCATGTCTATTGTCTCGGACAGAGATCCTTGTTTTACGCCTACTTTCTTGTAAAGTCTGCAAAAAGCTTTAGGCACACAGTTGGACTTCAGTACGACATTTCATCCTCAGACAGATGGTCAAAAAGAGCGTTTGAATCAGACCTTGGAAGATATGTTACGAGCATGTGTGTTAGATTTCGCTGGTAGTTGGGACACACATTTGCATCTAATAGAGTTTGCTTACAACAATAGCTTTCAGGTAAGCATAGGAATGTCGCCGTTTGAGGCTCTGTATGGTAGAAGTTGTAGGACGCCTGTTTGCTGGGGTGAAGTAGGCGAACGTAAGTTGCTGGGACCAGAGTTAGTTCAACTAACAAATGAGGCTATAACGCAGATTAGAGCAAGGATGCAAACAGCGCAAAGCAGGCAGAACAGTTATGCCGACATGAGACGTAGATACTTGGAATTCATGGTAGGGGACCATGTTTTTTTGCGAGTCACCCCTACCAAAGGACTGCTCAGGTTTGGGAAGAAAGGGAAGCTTAGCCGACGTTGCTTTGGGTTATTTGAGATACTGGAACGTATCGGCCCTATCGCCTTCTCTTTCAGCTGTTCATAATGTATTTGATGTCTCTATGTTGAGAAAGTATCTGGAAGATCCATCCCATGTGATTGACTATGAGCTCTTACACGTAACCAACAGGTTGACCTACGAAGAAAAGCCTCTTCAGATTCTGGCCAGAGAAGTAGAAGCTCTTCGCAATCGAGAGATAGCCTTGGTGAAGGTTCCTTGGAGTAATCACCAGGTCAAGGAAGCTACTTGGGAGCAAGAAGCAAAGATGAGGGTTAAGTACTCAGAACTATTCCTAGAATAGCAACTTTCAGGGACGAAATTTCCTAAGGTGGGAGTGATGTAACACTCGTAGAAAAAACAATTGGGCTTAATGGCATTTTTGTAATTAAGCCAAAGGAGTTAGGGCTGGGTTCCCAACTACATCATATATAAGGATACGTTAGGCCCTAGCCCCCTCACTTTTATTTTCCAAAAGAGAGAAGGAAAAGAGAATGGTAAAAAAGTCGATTCTTTCCCTTTTCTCTCCCATTCACGATTTCTTCCCCTCTTCCTTTCAATCTTTTTGTCTCTCTTTTGGCCACACTAATCCAGCAACAGTAACTCCAGAACACATCTGGTCTAGATCTGGTGGGTGTGGTCGGGATTGCCAACAAAACATCTTGGTAAGTATTCTCATATTTGAAGTCTTTTCTCATCGTTTTCTACACAAACCAATGATCTTTCTCGATTTCTGGCAGTAGGAGGCTAAGGTCTGTGTGGAACCTCAATTCTGGAAGGTAAGAACGTTGGATGAACGTTTTTGTTTTTGGGTTTTGATTGGTACGATATTAACCTCATTTTCCTCTTTTCTCGGGCAAAAAAGGTGAATTTTGAGGCAACGAAAGGTGGAAAAGGACCCCAAGAACCAGGTCTACACACTGGTGAAATGGGACGTCAACGGAGCAATGAAGAGCCCTCACGTGTCGGAGAAAGATGGTGCCCGCAGGCGGAGAGTGAGCTCCACGCGCAGGATTCAGGTCGCACGTGTGGGTGCGTGAGATGTCGGATTGGAGCGTGGTTGGTGGCATTGGAACCGTAGTGACCTGAAGTTTCAGGTTCAAGGGCGTGTGTATCAAAATTTGGCAGTGCATGTGGTGGCACGTGGAGGCACGTGCGGCAGCGTGTGGGTTGCTGTTTCTCAAACATAAGCTCCTTTTGGTGTCTTGTCCCTGTATGTAGCCTCGAAATGCATTAAAAAATAGTTTTCAGATAAATTTCTAAGTGAATTTCGTGTTTGACCTTAGGTTGACCAAACGTGCTTTGACTAGTTTTTAGGAAACTTATAGGACTTGCTCGAGGTAAGTAACTTTACTTACGGACCCGTAAGGGCTTAGGTTAGACGATGTATGCATATGTATGTTCCATGTGTATTTATAAAGGATAGTTTGTAAGTAGGAAGACATGCCATGTATAATTCCATGATATGTGATGTGGCATGTATGATTTGATATGTTTAAGTGATTCCTACTATGTATATAAGCATGCTTGGGAAATGTTTGTTGAATTTATGATTGGCAATGTTTATTTTGATACCATATTCATGATGTAGATGTTAAGATTTCATGTCGTATGTATGTGGGACCTTGCATGAGCCATGATTTATATGAGGGTGTCAACTACCTCCCACACTCAAAGGGTCGGCGTTGGGTGGGATTTCGACTGTGCTGAATGGGTGTTATCTAGCATCAGTTGCAGTCGACTTCCCCATTTAAATAAAGGGCCCAACATTTGTATCCAAAGTGAAATGACACCATAGGTGGGGTAAGATGGTTGTTGCACACCAGCATGATAAGTATAGTATACTGCCAACCATTGAAAGATAGATCCCAAAAGATTTCATGATGAGGTTGCATGATTGTGTGTGTTTGCGGTCTAACTCTGTAGGTGGGGTTACTTACTGAGTATTTGTCAAAACACTCAACCTATGTTAAACATTTTTTCAGGTAATGAACATACCGTGCGTGGTGGCTGACATGCGAGGTTACGAACCTATGTAGTAGTTTGATGCTATGCCTTCTTTCGAACTTTGCTTGGGCCTAAGTCTTTTAAATGATCAGTTATTTTCATGTTTATTAGAAATTGGTTTTATTTTCTATGTGTTGTTGATGCTAGTGGGATCCCACCTTTAAAATCTTTGGAAACTTTGAGTTTTCTAACAATATACTTGAAATTTGCTTTTGAATTAGTTTTAGTTGATTATGCATGCATGTAGTAGCGGTCCAAGGCTTAATTTAATTTGGGTCATTACATAATGTGACACACATAATATAAATGGAATCACCCGCCCCCTCCATAGAATACAATTAAAATACAAATGCTCTGATACCATTTGCTCGGATGGATTAATTCTTACAAACTAATACAAACGAGAATTTAGATCTTTGCAACCTAAGGCTAAAAATTTGAAATTTTCTCTGATAGGCGTA
>JAOANK020002007.1:0-22309 GCA_026257165.2 Telfairia occidentalis | reverse complement strand
CAATAACAACCTTACTGAATAACTTCAATAACAACTTTATTGACAATAGAATGTGTTTACAAGTCATTCGAGTTTTAAGACATACACACCCAACAGGATGTTGGTTGTCCCTTCTTTTTTCTTTTGCTCTTTAAAATTTAAATTGTTGTTAATATCTTTATTTTTCTTTTCTGCTTCTGCCTTGATGTTTTAATGATAATTGCTTGTTACGGACCCCCCCCCCCCATTTTGAAATTATTATTTTTGTAACCCCTATTCTAAATCAATGAAGTCTATATTAGGTTTTGGGGAAACAAACTTTTTTCTACAGCATTCTAGCTTTGCTGTCGATGAACATCACTTTGACGTAACAAATATTTGATCCAACAAAAGTAGAACTTCATAAACAGTTTAGTGAGCGACCACATTTGACTAGTATGAGAGCCTTAGTCTATGTTTTTTAGGGTTGAAAACTTTTTGACTTAGATTCATTCTGCATAAATAAACCCACTTATTTTACCTGGTCTTAAGAACATGTTTTTCGTTTAGTTGATTCTTAGGAAAACTTTGCTCTAGCAATTAGAAGAACATTTTTTTGCTCGATCAAACATGCCTTAGATTAAATTTGGGGACATACATCGACTTTCTTCTCTAGCACATTGAGGACAATGTGCATTCTAAGTTGGGGGATGCTGAGTCCCTTGGTCTTTTTCTTGTTGAACCTTATTATAAATGAATGTGCATTCCTCTATTACTAGTAGTACTCTCCTCTCCGTTTAGACACTTGTGTTCTTCCGAAAAATCAAAAGATAGGTGAATATTCAGGAAAAAAAAAGAAAAGAGAAAAAGAGAATTACAAGGAATGAGTGTTGCCTGAGTGTTACTTTATCTTTAGAACAGGAAGGCTAGCTACAAAGAATATGAATGAAATTCTTGATAGGTGATGAGTATTGGAAAAAGGTTATGATTTGAAGGGGAAAAAAATCTTTGTTGGGTACATTTCCTTTGAGAGAGCAATGTGTGAACAACTTCTGTAAACTAAAACCTAAGGTATCTAAAAACAAGGAATAAAAGGGAACAGAATGAGATTATGATCGAAGAATTGCACAGTAAGGTTGATGACTTAGGAGTTAGCAAACAAAGAGTTAGGATCTTTAGAATAAATGAAATTCGCGACATGTTCAGAAAGATGAAGGGAAGATAAGAGATAAAACTAAAGGAGATATGAGACCGCTTGATAGTTGAGAATCTTTCATTGGATTGTTTATCTAATCTTACTGCAGGATTCTAATTGTTAGATTATTTGTTTTACTCTCTTAGAAATTTTAAAGTATTACTCGAGGACAAGCAATGGTTCAAGTTTAGACATTTTGATAACTCTCCAAAAGAGAGTTATTAGGAGTCTTTTAGGATAGAATTCATCTTATTCCTGAAATGATTTACCTTCGATTTGTGAAGAAATTGCTTGAATTGTCTTTGTCTTGATCATACTACTCCTAAACATTTAAGTTGTTGTAACATTTTAATTAAGACAACATTAGAATAGAATTGAGAGAAAATATATTGAATTACTATTAATTCTGGGCATTTTGTGGACTAGAAATTGATGAAGCATTATTTTAGCAAAACAATTAATCGAGCATTTATCCAGCAAAACGGACAAATAAAATTCGCACGAAGATAACAAAAATTCAAATTTGGAATCAAATTTATTTTGTACAAATACAATTCACCATTAGATGCAAGCCACGTGGACGATTTAACCTAATAGGTTTCCTAATCACAAAAGGAAGCTTATAAATACAATAGAAGGCTGCCGAGGAAAAAAAAAGTTCAAAAATTTGTAGTCTTTGGAAGTCTTTAGTTCGAGTTTCTAGTTTCGAGAATTCTTGTTCATCTTAGCTTCCTTTTTTCGAGTTTAAGTTCAGAAATTTTCTTCATTGTCGCTGCTGTGTAATTCGTAGAAGGGAGTGCGTAGACGAAGAACTTCATGGAAGCAGAAGGAGAGAAGTGATTCTACTCTCGGCACCCATGGAGAAACCAATTCTACAACTCCTTAGGATTTTACGCATTATGATTTCATTTATTGTTTTTGTTAATACGTTGTTGTCTTTTATTTATTTGAGCATGAACTAATCACCCTTGGGTGAGGATTAAGGGATATGTTATTGAACTGACTTTAGTTTTGAAGAAAAAGTCTATTGGATTGATTTGTTTTATAAGTGTGCTTATTGTTTAATGTTTATGTTTATTTCGCCAATACACATAAATATCTTCTCTAAGTTTCGAAAGAAAACAAGAGGAATAGATTGCTTTTAAAACACATTAGCCTTCAGATTAGGTTAGTTGTTGGCTACGTGAGAAAGTTAGGAATAATCACTCACCTAATGCACGAAAATAACAGGTTGAACTCAAATAAGTTAGTGAAAATTAACTTAAGATATTAGGGAGATCTAGAAGGATTATGAACGACTATTGTTGTGTGAATCGATCCTGCAATTCTTTTGCTTCAACATTTTAAATCAAGAAAAATAGCATGTTAACTTAATCTAAACCCATTCATTCTCATTGTTTGAACCGCAAATGCATTCTTTTTTTTCTGTCATTTTCATTGCTTCAACATTAGTTATAAAGAAAAAACCACTGACATCTTAGTTGTTACCCTTGAATTCACCAAGGAGCTAAGTATTAAGAGGTTAAAATCTACCACTAATCCTTGTGGATACGATATAAAAGCATTCTAGTTTGTGTTGTATTTTCCATGGTAAGATTTTTCAGTATGTTGGACATAGAAGAAATTTGTGTTATAAGAGCAGAGGGGGCATCTAATTCCAATTTCCCTCTAGTTCTGTCAACTGTTTCAATTTCTTCCATTGGATCAGACCAGTGACTATGATTAGTGGATGTAGTGTCCAGAATCTCCATTGTTTCATTGTAGGATTTAGGTAGCAATGCTCCATTAACAGAAGCATCCACCACTAACTTGGAAGCCTCGGTCAAACCATGATAAAATTCTTCCATTTGTAAGGAATGTGGTGAACCATGATGGGGGCACTTCCTCAACATTCCTTTAAATTTCTTCCACGCTTCACTGAATGATGCATTACTCCCCTGCTTGAAAGTAATGATATCTTCTCTCAGCTTCACATTCTTAGTGGAAGGGAAGTAATTCAAAAGAAATTGCATTACCACTTCATTCCATGTTCCTATTGATTCTGGTAGCAGGGTTCCCAACCATGCTAGAGCATCGCTAGCAAGAGAATAAGAAAATAAGATTAATCTCAATGCTTCTCCTGACACTATGAGGATCACAAATGAATCATTCACCTCAAAAAAGGACTTGAGGTGTTGCTGAGGGTCTTCAACAGGAAGACCATGAAATTACCCTTTATATTGAAGCATCTAGAACATCACATGTTTCAATTCAAAGTGGGGTGCTTGGATTTTAGGTTTCACTATCACAGGACTCATCTCATTGTATCTTGGGGCTGTATAACCTCGTATGGATCTCTCCCTATCATAAGCAATCTGAATTATGTTTCCAAGATTGTTAGCCTAATTGACTGTTGCAGCTGGTTGTTGCATTAAAGGTTCTGCTGCCATAGCTAGTCTATTAGGTAACTCAACCATAGCTTCTAGTCTTCCTTCCTGATTTAGTCTTTCTCTTCTTCCTCTTTTAATCCTCCTCAAAGATCTTTCAATCTCAGGATCAAATTCTAGCAAGAATTCTAAACTAGAAAATTCATTCATACAAAAAAAGTAACACTTGCAATTCATGACAGCTTTAATCAGTCACCTAAAGCACAAAATTCACCTAAACTTGTCTTTAAAAGTCAATCTTTTTTGTACTTATCCCCGACAATGATGCCAAAAACTTGTTGTAAACTCAGTTGAAATACTATATAAAAATAACTGGCAAGGCCTCACAATCTTCTTGGTAAAGTTACACTAAAAGTGCAAGCGTACACTTATAAGTTGTAGTAATGCAAGGTCGATCCACAGGGATAATTTAACAAAAATTCACCTTAAAAGCTTCTTGTTTAGAAGAAGTTGAGTAACCAATTTTTATAACTTGTTAAAGACAAAAAAAATAGAAGGAATTGAACACAAAAGTAGCTAAGAATACTTAGTGGAATAATGGTGAAAACAGGTTCAGGTTAGGGAAGTTGCAGTGTTGAATGTTATAGGATGCTACAGCATTTTTCATGCTGTCTCATTAACACAGAACATCTCTTATGCTTTTTCCAAAGCTATACATTAGATTTCATTTCCATGTCCTTGTATCCTTTCATCCCATGTGTTCTTTTAGTGTACATTAGGAGGAGGTTATTCCTAAGTCTCTCAAAAAGTGATTAAGCAACTACACTAATGTGGTTGTTAATAGTTCTATTGATACTCCCTTTCCCAAGTTCATATCAAAAAGCATATTGTAAAGATGGCCAAATGTTACAACCAGATTCAACATTTTAATCATCAACATCCATTAAGAAGAACGGTTAATAATTGTTGGAACATCCTTATAACAAGTCAACACAAAGCATCCCTAACTTTTGCCTTCAGCTATTTACTTCATGCTTAAGGCAAAGAAACAATAAACTACTTGCATTAACCAAAACATACCTAGCTCAACAAGAAGGAAAAGTAATAAAGACTTCAGAATTTGAGGTATTACAAACTAAAAACTACAAAACAAATAAGAAGGAAATGAAACAATAAAGAGTAGAAGAAGAGTTGTAGAAAAGTTTTCTTTCCAAAAGTGGCATTTCTCCAAAACCTTCACCCTTTCTCTTTTCGTCTCCCTTTCCTCTTTCAGTTGAATCCTCCTTGAAAAGCTAAGGAAAATTCTATTGTCTTCTAGGGAAAGGAACAATTCAATTATATCCGTATTTGGGGCTTCACCCTTTTCGTTTTATATCTCTCTCTTCCTTATGTATTTGGACAGCCAATGAAGGCTTATTTGGCTAAAGGAACCACGTGGGGCTTTCTCCATGGTCATCCACCAGCTTGTCACGTGCCACAGCCAGCTCAATTAATGAATTGTCACATCGTTGTCCTTTACTTCCAGCTCAATAATGCCATAGAAAATTTCATCTGTCAAAGTTAGCAGATTAACACAGATCACTAATGAAATTTCCATAAAGTTAACGTTATCGGCTAATAGTTCAATCATTCACAATTCATTAGCTCCAAGTAAAATATAAGAGATGAGCATCAGAATTTGAGTTCATGGATCATAATAAGACAATGTTTTGCCCAAAAATAAGCCAAAGTAGGCTTTTTTTAACTCTTAGAATTGGTCATTAAAAATTCAAGTACATGGTAAAGATTCTCTAGATTCTACGAGAATCTTATCAGAGAAAAAAGAGGTGACTCTTAGAGCCTTTTGTAAAGATTGAGGAAGGTATCAGACCTCCCTTGCACAGTTGGAGAAGACTTTAACGAAATCACATTTGATGTAGAAAAAGATGGGGGCCAACTAGGAAGCCTTCCCAAATTAAAGCATTTTATGACGTAATCAACAATTATGGTCTATTGGACTTGGGATACAGAGGGGATATGTATACACGGAAAAGCTGCAATCAAAATGTTACCCCTGTCTTGGAGTGTTGGACAAGTTTTTGGTCAATTCTGATTCTTTAATGAATTTCAACGGCTTGGAAGTAAATCACCTCAATTACGATGGGACTATCCAAAGACCAATTGTAATCAATAAGGTATAAAGCAAAATCATAGTTCAAGTTTTAGGAGAAGAAGGACAAAAAGGTTTGAAGAGAGTTGGACAAGTTTTGAGGAATGTTGTCGGATAATTGAGAAGGTTTGGTCTAAGAATGAAAGCAGCGGGGTATCGTCTATACAAGGAAAGCTAGCCACCTGCATTGGTGATCTGTACAGGTGGAAAGAATCTGCCTTATAGGCTCATCAAATGAGCCATTATGAGGAAAGAGACCATAATCTGTGAATTAAGCAAAGGAGACTATGAAAATTGGATGTTAAAAGTAACAAGGCTGAAAAAGAACTTGAAAGTTTATTGGAGGAAGAGAAAATTTACTAGAAAAAAGGTCTTGAAATGATTGGAGGAAGAGAAAATGCTTCTACCTAAGCTTCCATAGAAAGAAAATCAGCACAATTGAGGGGCTTTTTTACTCTAATGGTTGTTGAGTACTTTGTTGATATCTTTAAATCAAACAACCTGAACATGGATGAGATAGATAGATTTCTTACTGCATCAAAAGCTCCATCGATTCTGAGCAAAATATTGAGCTCATTAGAAAGTTCGCTAGAGAGGAAGTTAACTATGCTAAAAAAGATTTACATCCAACCAGGGCTCATGGGTCGGATGACATTCACATGATCTTTTTCCAAAAATATTGGGACATAATTAGGGAAGAAAAAATCAAGGTGCGCCTAGATATTCTTAATGAAGGTGGAGATAACACCCCACTGAACAAAACTCAAATTACGCTAATCCCCGAAATCAAGGATCCAAAATGCATTGCAGACTTCTGGCCCATTAGCCTTTGAAATGTCAACTATAAAATCATAGCGAAAGTGATCTTCAATAGATTCAAAAAGATCTTGGACTTCATTATCTCACTGAATCAATCTGCCTTTGTTCTAGGTCGCCTCATAATCGACAACGCCATTATCGAGTATGAATGTATTCATGCCATAACTAGCAAGAAAAAAGGCAATGAAGGAACAATGCCCCTAAAGTTATATATGAGCAAACTCTATGATAGGGTTGAATGGGGATTCATTTGGACAGTCAAATAAAAGATGGGCTTTGACAAAGGATGGATATTGCTTGTCATGAATGGAAATGACAAGCTTTGTAGTTTTTCTTAGTGGAGTTCCCAATGATGAATTGGCTTCCCACAGAGGACTAAGAAGGCGATCCTTTCTCCTCATACCTCTTTCTTCTATGTGCAAATAACCTCTTGGCTCTTATAAAAAGGGAAGAATCTATTTATAATATCCATGGTTTACAAATAAATAAGAACTATTCTACTATTTCTCATCTTTTCTATTTCCAGGTTTGATAAGAGGAATTGCACTCCCATTAAAAGAGTGTTGAACACCTAAGAGAAAGCATCAGATCAAGCGATTAATTCTAACAAGTATATGTTCATGACCAGCAGAAAACGTCATTGAAGAAAGGATTGTGGAGATCACTAGGGAGCTTGGAGTGAGCCATACGAACTCTCTTGGTAAATAACTTGGGCTCCCTTCCCAAAATGGTCAAAAGAAGTGTCAAATCTTTAGAGCAGTCAAGGATAGAATCTAGAAAGTTCTTCAGAGTTGGAAGGGGAAACTTTTCTCAACAGGTGGTAAATAAATTTTGATTAAGGTTGTGGCTCAGGCCATTCCAAACTGCACTATGAGTTGTGATAACACTCAAAAAAGTGCTATTTTAGGACCTAAATTCTAGTACCTTTGTGGGCTTTCAGGTTTAGTTTGATGCTTTTATTGTTAAATTTGTAGAAATCGAGCATTTGTAGGTGAAAATATGGATTCGCTATTGTTCAGGCTAAAAAAACGAGCCTAAGAATAACAAATTTGGCTAATGAACCAAGGAAATAAGTCGAAAAAAAAGTGCAGATTTTTTTGGGGTAGCGTCTCAATGCTAGAATAGTAGCGTCTCAACGATGTAATGGTACTCAACGCTGGGATAGTAGCGTCTCAATGCTACTTCAAAAATTCTTCCCAATTTTGCAAATAAGAGGTGGCATTTTTGTAATATTAAAGCACAACGTCTCAACGTTATTATATAGCGTCTCAACACTATCGGCAAAATCTATATAATGTTCTTTTTGCCGCTAGGTCAAAGGAGAGGCCGAATTTTATGCGATTTTTGACATACTCACGAGGAGATCACCGAGTGTTACTGATCTAGAGCGTTTGGGGATTTTAGGAGTACTCAGGATGAGTTTTCACACCTCGAAAAGTGTGTCTATGGCTGAAATAGCATAGTTTCTTTTGGGAGTTCCCTCTTTTCTCTTAAACTCTTTATGTACTCTATTTTTACGGATTTTTCTGGACTTTCTTTGATGAAAAATAGTAGTTAAATCCATTGGTTTTACGGTGTTGGTTGTAATGAACTCTTAAATTTATTGGTTTTTCTTGTGGAATGCATTTTTAGTACCGTTTTCTTCTATTTTCCAGCACCTAAATCACTGCATTTAATTGATCATCAATGTTGTGTATGTTGTTTTTATTATCTTGCTCGAAAGAGAAGGTAGTAAGTTTAGACCAAGGAATTTAGACGTTTATTTTTCTGTGTGAAAGTGATAGGAGAATTTGCGAGATCCGTGATAGGTTATTTTCATGACACTTTTAAATTCTTGTTGCGAGACATCGAATAGGGAGTTAATTGTGAGAGTTGGCGAGCCTCGAGAGGGGAAAACCCGAGTTAATCAACCTTAGACTTAGAAATTGTGTAATTAATTTCCTCCCATAAGTTAATTAATTATTTAATTGTTTTATTCGTCATAACAACACCCTAGAACCTCATTTCCATTGATTTTCTCACCATTAGCGTGTCTCAATTTATTGTTTATTTCTTTTTATAGCTTAGAACCATTGAATGATAATTTGTTCCCTAAATAAAATTGAAAGAATAAATTAATAACTAAGAAAATTGGAAATTTGATTCCCAGAGGACGATACTCGGTCTCTTAGAACTGTTTTATATTACAAATTGACTCGTACACTTGCAGTGACGTAGTGGACTACAATCAAGTTTTTGGCGTCGTTGTCGGGGAATCAGTATATTTAATTTTCTTCTCATTAAGGAGTTTGAGTACATCTTACTTTAGGGTGTATTTTATTTTTTTCTTTTCTCTTTTCATATTACTTTTTGGTATATGCAAAACCTGTGCAAGGCACTGACCTTGTTTCGTTTGACCCAGAGATTGAAGGTACTTGTAGGAGAAACCTTAAGGAACAGAGAGCAGCACCTAAACCTATGGCCAAGCAAGAAGGTGAACCAAAGGCTATTCGTGATTATTTTCAGCATAAAGTTCCTAATTCTCAACCAGGGATTGTGCATGCACCAATTAATACTGCCAATTTTGAACTCAAACCACGACTTATCCAAACGGCTAGAGATTGCGCGTTCAGAGGCATGATTGTGGAGGACCCACATAAACACATTTGATCGTTCCTTGAAATCTGTCGTACAGTAAAGTTAAATGGAGTACCCAATAATTCTATTCAATTACGTCTTTTTCTATTTTCTCTGTAGAATAAGCTGAAGGATTTGTTGGAATCCTTACATGATGAAACTATCACAAACTTGGACGAGCTAGCTCAAGATTTTCGCAACAAATTCTTTCCCCCTACTAAGACCCAGAAGTTCAGGAATGAGATCATTAATTTTAGACAAGCTGATGACGAGCAGCTTTATGAAGTGTGGGAAAGATTTAAAGAGCTGCTGTGAAAATGCCCACAGCACGGCTATCCAGAATGGCTTTAGGTACAATATTTTTACAATGGGTTAGCTAGTACTACTACGTCAATTGTGGATGCAGGTGCAGGAGGGTCAATCTTTTCAAAGACACCTCAGGTGGCCCAAGCTTTATTGGAGACATGCAGCCACCAATTATAATTGGCCATAAGAAAGGTCCAATTCGAGAGCTGCAGGGATTTCTGAGTTAAACAAAGTGAGTTCTCTAAAAGCTCAAATGGCAACACTCACTAATGCTTTGAACAACCTTGTGATGTCAGATAAGAGCAAATCAATTGCATCTATGGCACCATGCAACTCTCACCCATCTTGGGAGAACCAACAAATGAAACAAGAAAATTACATCAATCGGCCTTATGGGAACCAGTATGAAGGCCAGCATAACCCACAGTCGAATCATTATCATCCAAGTTTGCGTAATCACGAGAATTTCTTTTATGCTAACACTAAGAATGTATTGCAGGCCCCTTCGAGTTCTACCTCCTCACCTCAGCAACAAGTTGATAAATCTTCGATGGAGGACATGATGAAGACCTTTATCACAGAATCGAAGAATAGAACAACAATCTTGAAGAATAGAATGGATAGCCATGAGAAAGCCATGAAAAATTTGGAGGTCCAAGTTTGACAAATTGCCATTACACCGAGCACTTTCCAAAAAGGTAAGTTTCCTAGTACTACTGAAGTAAATCCTAAGGAGCACTGTAATGCTATTATGTTAAGAATGGGTAGGACCTTCAATGAAATTGAAAAACATTAGCCTGAGAAAAAAAAGCTCGAGAAGAAAGCTAAAGAAAAGATTGATAAGAAGAAGGATAACGAGAAAATGACTGAGGAAAAGAAGGGAAGAGCACAGACATCCAGTTCAGGGAAGTATTCAGATTCTCTTCCTAATGATTTGAGTAAACTTCCTCATCCTCAGCGATTTATGAAAAAGGATATAGATGCTTAATTTACCAAATTCTTAGAAATTTTTAACCGATTACATATTAACATTCATTTTCCAGATGCCTTGAAGCAAATGTCGAACTATGTCAAGTTCATGAAGGAAGTGTTGTCTAAGAAAAACAAATTTGGGCAGTATGAGAGGGTTGATCTAATAAAGCAATACAGTGCCATACTACAAAAGAAGCTACCTGAAATATTGAAAGATCCAGAGAGTTTTACTATTCCCTGTACTATTGGTTGTTTAGAGATTAATCGTGTTTTATGTGATATAGGTGCCTCTATTAATCTCATGTCTCTGTTACTTTCAGGAAATTGAACTTGAGGCACCTACAAACAACTACCATATGTCTACAACTAGCGGATTGATCGGTAACATTCTCGAAGGGTATAGTAGAGGATGTGTTAGTAAAAATTGACAAGTTCATTTTTCCTGCAAATTTCATAGTATTGGACATGGAAGAAGACTTGGAGATGCCCATCATATTGGGAAGACTGCTCTTAGCCACTGGAAAAGCCTTGATAGATGTCGAGCAAGGTAGCCTCACCTTAAAGGTAAATGAAGAGGAGGTAAGTTTCGACATTTATCGAGCTCCTAGAGGCCCTTCTGAGGTAAGTACTTATTGTGTATTGGATGTTGAGAATAGTTGTGATGCAAATGTGAATTCTAAGATCTCTAATATGTATGATAAGGGAGAAAGGCATATTGAACCCTGCTTGTGGTAGTTTAGGTGCATTAAATGAGAATATGCATGTCTCCTATTGAGAAGTCAGTTTATGAAAATATGCATCCTTCTTTGACTATTGTTGATCATTTTCCTGTTGAAAATATTGCTTTGCCTATTGTGAATGATGGAAAAGATTGTTTGAATGTTAAGCCACCTGATTTAAATGTGAAACCCCTACCTACACACTTTAAATATGCCTTTCTTGATTCTTCTACTTACTTTGTTATACCTGCTACTGTGAGCAAGGTAGAAGAAAAGATTTTCTTGAATGTGCTTCTTAGGGTAAAGAATGAATGTAGAAAGGAGTCACGATGGATTCAGAACATGGTGATGAAAGAATGAACATTAAATATCTCGTCTAGTTAAAGACGTCAAACCAAGCGCTTCTGAGGAGGCAACCCAAACATCTTTCCCTTTTCAGTTGTTGAGTTTGTTATTTTCGTTTACGTAGTAGCTTGATTAGTTCTAATGGATTTCTCACATATCTCTCTTTTTTAGGAGCCATAGCACAATCGTACGCAGTCCACATGCCTATCGTATAGTGAACCGTCCCATACTCTAGGCCAGTACTGATTACTTTCCTTATTTTGTCTTTTTTTCACATTTAGGGCAATGCATGTTTTTAAGTTTGGGTGGGGGTGTCCTGACTACTGTGTGCTGATAGGTTAGACTTATAAATTGTGTTCTCAACTCCTAAGATTTGTGGCTGTTTGATGAGTTCAATAATGTTTAGAATTCTGGATAAATTTTTTCGGTTTAAGGAATAACATGATTGTTTGCTCGCCTAACTGTGTGCTAAAAAGTAGAACTATTGATGCTTGAATGTTGAGGACTATGACTTTCTATGATTTGGTGTGATATGTATGTAGGTTGAAATAGGAAAACTAATACGCATACTTCTGAAGTAAGTTATGTCTAAATCTCTATTTGAATTCCTTGTATTTTGAGCCCGTAGTCCGCCTATTTAGAGTCTTGAAGATTTAGAGTATCGTTAATGAGGTTAGACATAAGATGTTTCAAAACGAACTGATTATTGGATATTAAACTTCTAACTTAAAGTAGCCTAGTCAGAAAATGAATTATGCTCAATAAAATATGTCTAAAGAGGTTACTCTTCCTTTCTTTAGCCCTTAGTTGATGGGGAAGGCTGAAAAAACAAAGAAACGAAAAGAAGGTGAGTACGGTCCTAGAATAAAGGTGTTGCTCGTAGTTGGATACTCGGTGCCTATGAAGCAGGGGTAAGTCAAAACGAAGGTAGTACGTCTTGACTAGGCTTCTCTTTTAGACAAATTTGAAATGATGAAAAATAATAATAAAAAAAAGCATAATAGAAAGAAAGAAAAAAAAAGATAGAAACTTTTTCCTAAGCCACCTTAAATTAGAAATACTCACTTGAAAATGATTTAGTGCCAGAGTAGGGAAAGTTTAGGAAAAAATTCATTAAATGCATTTCGGACTTGTAAGGACTAGAATAGGTTGGGCTTGCACACACACAAGCAAGGAAGGATGAGATTTGGCTTTCGACCTTCCTACCGATAGAATGTGCATGAACGTTTTTTTGTTGTATCCATTACATGTCACTATGCATTGAGTTAGGAGTCTAAAGCATGCAAGAATTGAAGTCCTCTTATATATTTGAAATTTTGTTTTTGCTAGAGACTAGCAAAACTCTAAGTTTGGGGTAGTTTAGGACCTAAATTCTAATAGTTTTGTGGGCTTTCAGGTGTACTTTGAAGCTTTTATTGTTGAATTTGTAGGAACAGAGCATTTGGAGGTGAAAATATGGATTCGATATTGTTTGAGCTAAAAAACAAGCCTAAGAATAGCAAATTTGGCTAAGAAACAAGGAAAATGTGTCAAAAATAAAAGTGCAGATTTTTCTAGGGTAGCGTCTCAATACTGGAATAGTAGCGTCCCAACGCTACTTCGAAAATTTTTCCCAATTTTGCCAATAAGCGGTGGCATTTTTATAATATTAAAGCATAGCGTGTCGACGCTATTGTATAGTGTCTCAACTCTACCGACAGAATCTATATAATGTTCTTTTTGCCACTAGATTAAAGGGAACATCGTTTTCGGTGCTATTTTCGACAAAATTACGCAGAGAACACCAGAGTTACTAATCTAGAGCGTTTGGAGATTTTAGGAGTGCTCAGGATCGAGTTTTCACATCTTGAGAAGCATGCCTACGGTCGAAACGACGTAGTTTCTTCTGAAAGTTCCCTTTTCTTCTCTTAAACTCTCTATGTACTCTATTTTTATGGATTTTTCTAGACTTTTTCTGATGGAAAACAGTAGCTAAATTCATTGGTTTTAGGTTGTTGGTTGTAATGAACTCTTAAATTTATTCGTTTTTCTTGTGGAATGCATTTTTAATACCGTTTTCTTCTACTTTTCTACACTTGAATCACTGCATTTAATTGGCCATTGAATGTTGTGTATGTTGTTTTTATTATCTTGCTCGAAAGAGAAGGTAGTAAGTTTAGACCAAGGAATTTAGACGTTTATTTTTCTATGCGTGAAAGTGATGGGAGAATTTGTGAGATCCATGATAGGTTATTTTTATGCCACTTTTAAATTCTTGTTGCAAGACATCGAATAGGCAGTTAATTGTGAGAGTTTGTGGACCTCGAGAAGGGAAAACCCGAGTCAATCAACCTTAGACTTAGAAATTGTGTAATTAATTGCATCCCTAATTAATTATTTTATTATTTTATTCGTCATACCAGCACCCTAGAACCTCATTTCCATTGATTGTCTCATCGTTAGCGTGTTTCAATTTACTATTTATTTCTTTTTATAACTTAGACCCGTTGCATGATAAATGGTTCCCTAAATAAAATTGAAACAATAAATTAATAACTAAGAAAATTAGAAATCTGATTCCCAGAGGACGATACTTGGTCTCTTAAGACTGTTTTATATTACAAATTGACATGTACACACTTGTAGTGACGTAGTAGACTGCGATTAAGTTGCTTCTGGCTTTGAATCTAAATGAGATTAATAGCTTATGTGCCCATTTTTTTGTGGGGTTCGGCTGGAAAGGAGAACAAGATACATTGGAGAAAGTGGAGTAAGTTGTGTGTTGCAAAGAAGGTAGGCAGGTTAGGATTTAGAGAGCTGAAGACTTTTAATCAAGCTATACTGGCCAAAACTAGTTGGAGACTAATTAAAAACTTAAATAGCCTAATTGCAGGCAAATATTATAATTGAGGAACTTTCTTGGATGCTAAGGTGGGAAACAACTCATCTCTCACTTGGGGAAGCATCATATAGGGGAGATATTTGTTTAAGGGCTTCAAATGGAGGGTCGACAATGAGAGATCAATCGACATTGAAAGAACCCTTGGATCCCAAGATTTGAAAACTACAAACCGATCCATGTGAACGAATCTGTGAGGAAGATGGTAGTTAAGGAATTGATCTTGGAGCATGGGACTTCGAAGGAAGCTAAGGTCTTCGAATCTTTCCTTCCCACTGATGTAGAGGATATACTAAACATTTCTCTCAACAAACAGAACATTGCAGACGAAATCATATGGAGCTATGACAACAAGGGGAAGTTTTCAATGAAGGGAGCTATCAATTACGGATGAAATATCGTGCTATGAATGGTGCTTCTACTTCGAATGTTATCCCCACCAATAAGCTATGGAACTCCTTCTGGAAGATCAAGTCTATGCTTATAGTCAAAATTGGATGTTGAAGATCCTCAATAACCTAATCTCAACCTCAATTTACTATCATTAAGAAAGAAATGAGTATTAACACATGCTATGTTTTCTGCAGGAAGTGGTCGGAATCAATGAAGCACCTCATTTGGCACGGCAAGCTCGTGAAAAAGATATGGGCATCCTATTTTTACTCACCTCAGATCGTATCAAGCCTTGATATAAATCATTTGAATCTCATGGAAGTGTGGGTCGAGCTTCGAATGCAGTTGGAAGAGGACAGACACACATTTACCCTCAACATCATGTGGGCGATTTGGAATTTTAGAAAATTTGTCAAGTTTAGGAATAGCACTCAGGACATAAACAATATTACTAAATTAATCAGCATATCAACAACTAAAGAACAGATTGTGAGACCATACCTATCGCAAACAAAGAAAGCGATCCCTGGCTCTCATCATTAATGGACCCCACCTACGACTGATCAGTGGAAAATCAACATTGATTCATCTTGGATTGTCGACCCAAACTCAAGTAGAATTTGATGGGTTATTTGAGATTCTAATGGCTCTCTCAAATGGGCGGGAAGTTGTCACCTTAACAAAAAATGGTTTGCCAAGTTTCTCAAATGCATGGCCATTTTTTAGAGCCTTGAGGCAATGGAGAAGAGATGGGAGGCACTGATCATCCCCCCTTGGAAGTCGAATCTTATTCTTTGGATGTATTGCCTGCTGAATAAAGAAGATGAAGATTTGTCTGATGTGGATCTGCTCATTAAGGAATCTTTTTTTTAGTTCAACAACATGTGGGGTTCGGGATTCCAACCCAAGATCTTTTAGTCTTAAGGTAGATGTCTTAACCAATTGAGGTATGTTCGTTAAAGAATCTAAGAAGCTTAATCTATTGTCAAAGATGGTTGCTATAAAGTATACCCTTAGTTGTAAAAATTGGCTTCCTCATTTATTAGTCTTCAAAGCTTCCTCCAAGGAAGTGTCTGGCAATTGGAAAGACAATTTCCCTCTTTTGTTTTCTTCCCATGTGAGGGAAGAGCCATTTTATTTTAGATTGTGCTTGTTGTAATTCCTTTTCTTCTCAAAATAAATAAATGAATAAAAATGAACATTCACCTTTAAAATTGTATCTCCAAATATTCTTTACCATTACCAAAAGGGTTAATATAACTATCAAAAAGAGAGTTATTATGAGTCCTTTAGGGTTAATTTTAGATCTTTATTTGATAAAGTGCCCATCTTTTATTAATAAAATTGTTCGGTTTACCTTTGTTTTCCATTTAGAACTTTTGAGAATTTCCATATTATTGAATTATTCTATTTCAAGCATCAATTGAACAATTATTGAGAAATTTACATTTAATTGCTATTGATTTTAGCTATTTTGTCAGCCTATGAATGAGGGAGCATTATTCTAGTAAAAGATTGTCAAAAGATTTATCGAGCATTTTTGTAGTTAAACGAAAGCAAATATTTTGCACAAAAATAATAGAAATTTAAATTAAGGAGATAAAATCTTTCTTTTCCAAATCTAGTAGTCGTGTGATGGATAACACATGGATTATTTAACCTAATGAGATTCCCAATCCCAAGAGCAGACTTATAAAAAGAAAAGTATGTTGCCAAAGCTAGAGAGTCCAATTATCAATAGTTTTAGTTCGAGTTAAGTTCTAGACTTTTTCTATTGTTTTCTACACACGAGGATTGAAGGCAACGAGTTGAAGATGAAGGAGAAGTTGCAGAACAACATACTGCCATTAAAAGTTGAAACAAAAAAGAAGATTCATTCAGAATCTTTGTTAGAGAGCACAAAATGCTAAACTATTCTTTATTTCATTTCACTTGTCTTTATGAAATTAAGAGGGTCATGCAAGTCAACTTCCAGCATCCTTATACTCCATTCCCCCGCTTCCCCAATGAAGTGTTGACCACTTGGATTCCAACTGAAAATCCAAAAGATGAAAATACTGATTAAGGGAGGGTCCAACTTGTTGGCCAACTTGAGTCTCTCTACTTCTTTATTTGCTTGTGTTATGGGTTGGTTGTCCGCTGTTTGTAATGCCTTTTGGTGAAGATCATTGTTTTCTTGATGTTGTTGTTGTTTCCTACTTCATTTTAGTATTTTTCTTGAAGCATGTCCTAACTCTCTCTCTCACTGATGCTTTATCTGTGCTACCCCTTATCCTTATGTGCTTTTGTTCCTAGTTTTTAATGAAATAGTTATGTTGGTGTTTCTCTCTAATTCCTGCTATACTGATCTCTTTAGAGCAAGTTAATTAGTTGAGTTGGCTGATCTACTTAGGCATGCCCCCCTTAGCCCAAACAACCTAGCCTTGTTAATTTAAAATGATCCATCTGGTGTAGAATTAGTTTTAGCTAAGCCTTACAGAACTCTTGTCCATTAGAAAATCATCCTAAAGTATAAGTAGTTTGAGGGCTGCGCGAGATCTTTTCCTTCAACAGCTACTGTGTGGACTTATGCTTCAGCTTTTTAGTACCCTTTTTCATTGAGGATAATGAAATCTTCAAGTTTGGCGGTATGACTAGCCATTTTGAGTACACTCCCCCATTCTTGTTGAAAGTGGGTGTTCACCTAGATAGATAGGCTGTCTATAAAATTAGTTCAACATATCTTGATAGGTAATCTCAAAATAAGCAGTGTGAGTATACTTCTCCTTTCTTGTTGAAAATGAGTGCTCACCTAGATAGATAGCCTGTCTACAAAATTAATTTAGCTTATCTTGATAAGGTACTCTCACCCCTTGAAAAAAGAAAAAGCAAAAGCCAAAGGCAAAGCCAAATAAAGGGAAAGGGTTATGCATTGCAAACTTCAACCTTAATAAAGCCCAAAGGACTATGCAATGTACTAGCCTGCTCTAAGCTTAGGAAAAACAAAAAGAGAAAACAAAAACAAAAGAAAAAAAATAAATTAAAATGTCATAAGCCAAAATCAAGAATTTAGTGTGTAAGGTGAAATGGAGTTGTAAAAAAGCTAAGCATAGGAAATTCAGTGTGCTGCTATTGTAGGTTGCACAAAGGATCTATGATAGGAGTCCCCTCAAATGAAAGCTACAATAGAAGAAATTTCCAAAGGGGGTTGAATCGAGTTGATGATTGATCTGTTTAGCTTGACAAAAGCAGGTTTAAGCAATGGGATGGAAATGGAGAGTGAGAAAGTTGTGTGGTGAAAAGTTTAGGGAGGAGTGCCTAAAGATGTCTCTATCAACTTTGGCTAAGTAAGTTTATTACAAAAGAGATCAGTAGTAGTGGTTTAGAAAGAAATCCAAGCATTACTCAAGGACGAGTAATTGTTTAAGTTTGGGGGTTTGTTAACTCGTTGGATTTATTTGGAGTGCATTTGGAGTCATGAATGACCTTATGATATCCTTTGAGTTGAGTTTATGATGCTTATCACTTGCATTTACCTCTGAATTAATGAATAGTTGATGATTGTGTGATTGGCTAATTGAATGAACTTCAAGAAAAATTCATTACTAATCTGTGATAAAATGTCAATTATTTTGCTGTAGCATTCCAGTTGACAGAAGGAATAACTGCTACATTATAGAGCTAGAAGCAAAAGGCAGTGATGTGGAACCTCATTAATTGAGATGTCATTTGGCACATGACTAAGCAGAAAGAACCATAGAGAAGACCCCATGTGGATCAATTTAATTCATACCTTTTTTGATGTCCAAGTGGATAAGATGGAGAGAAAGAGATAAAAGAAAGGGCAAAGGCCTCATTTATGGATCCAGCTTCATTCCTCTATTTTTGGAAAAGGATCAAAAGAAAGAGGTTTACTAGAAAGAATAAAAAAAATAAAAGGAAGAAGAAAAAGGATGACTGTATCTTTTAAACCCTCAGTATACTTTGACAAATAAACGACCCTCCATCAGTGGGTGAACATTAAATATCCCCTTAACACCACTTTTTCGTTAGGAGATTTGATCTTTGGATTACATAGGGAATAAACGATTATTTTGTTGAGTGGTGAAAAAAAGTTTATATTCTTCAATGCATGTCATACAGGATCACCCCCTCATTTTATGACTCCAACATAATAGTTTTGACTTCATATTTGGTGATTTTCTTTCATAAAGTTTTTGTATACCTCAATTATTGATCATCAAACCAAGTGAGATCGAAATTATAGTCCTTGAAAAAAAAAATAATAAAGAGAAAAGAAAAAAAAATGAAAATATCAAGGACCAATCCATCCAATCTCTACTATTTTGAATGTCAGTTAATTGACAATGGGTGAGATCAACTATGACAACTCACAAAATGTTGAAGCAAAGAGATGGCAGACATATAGCTAGGGCAATATTCAGTTCCACTTGTTGAGAAACTTATGAGACAGTTTAATTTCTGCATGATATATACTCTATCATCTTTATCTAGGACAATTATGAGCTATTAGAATACATACAAGAAATATGAAGAAAATGTCGAGATAATGAAACACAAAGTATCATGTTGAACAACTTCGGCGACACATGAAACTCTTATACAAGTAGTGCATGAAAAGGAAACAAAGCCTAAGAAAAAAGAAGAAATGACATAGTAAAAAAAATTGTTGAAAATCCTTTGGAAGTCATTCAACCTAAAAGGATCATTCATTACTTGAAGCAGTTGACTTGGGCAACAAAGAATCATCTCAAAGTCATAGGACTATACGAATCGCTAGTCATTCTATTATCTTCAAGACTTCAACTGAGGCAAAATCATATTTCAGACATAAGAAGCTTTCTCAAATGAGGATCGAAGCCCTAAGACTGTTGACATATTGCACAATCATACTATTTCTACTCAATTCTTGGGAAGTCGTTCGAAGAGAAAAAGTACTAAAACAAGGATAACTCTATTTTAGAGAAAGTCATCATTACATTGTAAAAGATGTATGAGTTGAAACTTTCTACTTGGCTTAAAGAAGATATTACTTGAGAAAATATGGTTTGCTCGCGAACATACTTGAACAATCTATTGCAGCATATGAGAGAAATCTTGGGAAGCTTAAAAAAAAAAAGATTTATCTTTCAAAGTTCCCTTCTTATTTCTTTAACCTGCAAGTCACATATTCAGTTTATTTTCTTTTGAAGTCATGTCATTCTTATCATGTCTGTCATTGCAAAACTGAGTTTGAAAAGTAGTTAGACCAAATACGATAATATTGTGAATTATTTTTAATAGTCATTCAAATAATATATGAGTTGAAAAGGCAACCATGTAACTTCAACCAAGTGATAACTCATTCTACCCTTGAAATATAATAGTTCAATCTCCTACTGTTCTCAAAGATTTCATCAACCTAAGAAACTTTCAGCATTTACTATTATATCCACATACGTTGCAACAAAAGAGCAGACCCCACTGAAGACGAAAGTGAATCAGTCAACACCTAGTTGTGATTTTTTCTTTATTTAGATGATTGAGCCATATTGAGACTTTTCATCTACATGACTTTTAGCCCACCAAATCCTAGCATTCAATTGTGTGTGATAAAATTTATCTATTGGAGCATCGCGACATTTGAAAGAAATTCATATCAAAATGAGGGCATTCACAAAAAAAAAAATGATATTTCCTTCTATCGGACAAGGACAAACAATTTTTACCATAATTTAATATCACTCAAGTTTGAAAAGGAACTCGAGGATAAGTTAAATTAGCTGGTTTTGTGAAATCATACTTGTCGGTAGGGCGCTACAGTTATAGTTCTCAACAGCATAAACATTTGCATTTCATCCACTAATTCTCATTAAAAGATTTGTATATTTTCTTTCGCATCCTTGCATTGTCAAAGATATTAGACATTTGTATTAAGACTCATGTTTTCAAAAAATTCACTTAGTAAGTTTACATTTCATCCTATCATTAAAACAAAAAAGCATTGCTTTAAGAAAAAGTTATCTAGCATTGCATTTTTTTTACATACACGACATGCAAATTTGTTTAATCATCTATTTTACCACATCCATGACAAAACAAAAAAACACAAGCATTACATTACATCCATTGCATTAAATTCTTATTTCTATCACATTGTCAAAGAAAAAAAGAATAAATAGCGTTACATGTTCATTTTTGTTCGAAGGTTCATTACCATTGCATGACTCAGTAGTCATATATGAGGTTTTATTTAAACACATTCACCCCATGCTCATAAAAATTGCACTAGCATACAATTGACATTAAATTCATTGCATGAATCTATCTTTGCAAAATCTCCATCGCATTTTTATAAAAAAATTAAAAAAAAAAAAAAGAAAAAAAGAAAAGAAAGAGCTAGAAAAGTAGCATAACACATATAACACATTGTAAAAACATTATCATGACTCATTCTTGTATGCATTAGTAGAAAATATTGCATACATCATATAAATTCTACTATTGTATACACATATTTTAATATCATCAATGTGCATGTGCCTACCTCCATCATAGGAGTAACACGAACAAAAAAAAAGCATTAGTTCATGTCATTATTGTTTGGATTCTTGAGTATTACACCAAAGGAGAAGACATAAAACTTGTTAAAAATTCATGACATGCATAAATACTGGGGCAAATTGAAGATGAATTTGATGAAAAGGTTTTAACTAAGAAAATCTTGTCCATTCTTGATTCACCACAAGCGTTGCAGAGACCATCATTGAGCACTAAATTCTCACCTTCTCATCACATTTTTTAAATAGTGCTTGTTTATCCTTGGCTATTTCTTCTCATCGGATGGTACTTGTTTACCCTTGGCCATTTCTTCTCATCGGACCGTGCTTGTTTACCCCTGGCCATACTCATCACATTTTTCAAATGGTGTTTGTTTATCCCTGGCTATTCTCATCACGTTCTCGAAATGATGCTTGTTTACCCCTAGGCATTTCTTCTCATCGAACTGTGCATGTTTACCCCTGGCTGTTTTCATCACATTTTCGACATGGTGCTTGTTTATTCCTAGTCATTTCTTCTCATCTGATGGTGCTTGTTTACCCCTGGCCGTTCTCATCATATTTTCCAAATGGTGCTTGTTTACCCTTGGCCATTTCTTCTACTCAGACGGTGTTTGTTTACCCCGAGCTGTTCTCATCACATTTTTGAAATGATGCTTGTTTACCCCTGACCATTTCTTCTCATCGGACGGTGCTTGTTTACCCTTGGTCGTTCTCATCATATTTTTGAAATGGTGCTTGTTTATCTCTAGCCATTTCTTTCCATCAAGTTGTGCTTGCCACTCCTAAGTCTACCTTTGACAGTTTTTATTTTTATGAAATAAAATATCTAACCAATTAAGGTCTACACCTTTCTCTACCTTCTAATCTTTACAAGGATGAACAAAGGGGGGAAAACCGTAGCCCTTGAAAGTTGTCCAGTATTTTATTTCTTTAAAAAAATTGCGTTTACTTTATCTTTTTCATTTTTATCTTTTTTTAGAATAAAAAGAGAGTTTTGTGTTATTTTATTCTATTCTCCTTTTATTTTATTTTATTTTATCTTATTTGATTT
>JAOANK020001986.1:0-10016 GCA_026257165.2 Telfairia occidentalis | reverse complement strand
AAAAACTAATATTTAATTGAGCTTAATAATTTTAATTTTTTGTGCTAAAATTAATTATATTTTTTTTCTTTTTTTTCTTTTTTATTTATTATTATTATTATTATTTTACTTTTTTGAGTTCAAGAACATGTGAAATGGAAATTTGAACCTAGAACCTTTTGGTCAGAAAGATAAGCTTTTGAGTTATGCTCGGTTTGGCTTATATCATCTTTAGTTCATAAATTATTTATAGTATTTAAATGCAATTTAACTATTATAATTTATAAGACAAAAAAATCAAAATTATTAAGTTAAATTAATTGTTAGTTTTTTATATCATTATTATTTTATTTTATAAAAGAAGAAACAACCGTATAAATAAGTAATACTAATTTAAAATTTAAATTATTGAAAATAAAATAAAAAAAATTGGAAAAGAATCTTCTTTTATAAAATAGTAATTATTGTATTTTATTAAAAAAATATTCAATAAGTAATATTTAATTAACATTTATTGTATTTGAAAAAACTAAACAAAAATTTATATTACAACTAATTTATATTACTTTAAAAATTTATTTGCTTATGACAATCAAAAAAAGAAAAAAGGAAAAAAAAACAAAATATACTTATTGGGGCTTGAACCAGGTTGGTTGGGAAGTAAAAGACTATAGGTGCCAACTTGCCAAACAAGGAATTAATACCAATAAAGGTGAAGATCGTCTCTTGAAGAGACAAGTTGGCTTAAAAATGACAAAATCATCTATTTAAGAGATCATCTTTGTCAATGTGGACAAGATCGTCTCTTCAAGAGACGATCTTGAATTAAAACTACAATATTTCCATAAATTGTTTCAAAACTACAATATTTTTGTAATTTGTTTTTAAAATTACAATATTTAAAAAAAAAATGTCCGAACAGTGGGCACAGCTATACCTAAAAGAGATAGTCAAACTGCACAGGCTGCTCGTCTCTATTGTCCTCGAAAGAGATCTCTAATTCACCCCCACCTTTTGGTAGAGCTTACAAAAGGTGGCGAACACACAATTGGATTTCAGCACAACCTTCCACCCACAAACAAATGGTCAAACAAAAGGATTAAACTAGACATTAGAGGATGTGTTGCAGGACTGTGTACTAGATTTTGCAAGAAGCTCGGACTCACACCTATACCTGATGAAGTTTGCACATAACAATAGTTACTTGGCGACCATTGAGATGTTATCATTTGAGGTTCTAAAGCAAATAGGTCCTGTAGCGTATCATTTGGCCTTACCGCCTTCCCTTTCAGGAGTCCATAATGTCTTTCATGTCTCCATGCTACAAAAGTACATAGCGGATCTGTCTCATGTGATAGATTATGAGCCTCTGCATATTAGATGAAAATCTAAGTTATGAAGAGAAGCCTGTCCAAATTCTCGCCAGAGAAATGAAGGCACTTCGAAACTGGGAGATTGCTTTAGTAAAGGTTCTTTGGAGGAACCACCAGTTGAATGGGGCAACCTCGGAATGAGAAGAAGAGATGAAAACTAAATATCCAGAGTTATTCCAGAACTAGCAACTTTTGGAACGAAAGTTCTTAAGGGGAGGAAGTTGTAAGGTTCTGTTATTTGAACTGGTTATTAATGGGTGTTATTATTTTTATATATTAAGTGATTGATATTATGAAATGAGTACAAAACAAGAAAAAAATAAGAACAATAAGAACCAAAGAGAAAAAGATGAAGAGAAGAAAGTAGAGAGGAAGAGAGAATTCTCTTGAGTTTGTGATTTACAAATGCCCCATACAACCACTATTTATAGGATTTACAATAGTGTAGGTTAGAAGATCTACATAATTCTAATTGTGTAACCATTATGGGTACAATTGGTGATAAAGGAGGATAATGAATGTGGAATTATGTAACGTATGGAGGTTATGGATATCTACTTAATATAATATATTCATAATACTCCCTCTTAGATATCCATTGTATATAGAATATATGTCTCGTTAAAACCTTACCAGGAAAAACTCAATGGAAAAAAATCCTAGTGAAGGAAAAAGAGTACATTATTCATATATTTAATAACATGTATCATTAAAAACCTTGTTAAGAAAAACCCACTGGAATAAAAACCTATCAAAGGAAAAAGAGTGTAGTATATTTACTCTGCCTCATTGAAACATTATTTGAGATCTCCGAATTGCTGCATTCCAATGTTATGCACCAACTTTTCAAATGTTACGGTAGATAATACCTTTGTAAAAAGATCAGTTAGGTTGTCTTTCAAACAAATTAGCTAAACATTAATGTCGTTATTTTCTTCGAGATCATGAGTTTAGAAAACCTTTCGTGAGATGTGCTTTGTTCTATCTCCTTTAATATATCCTTTTTTGATTTGGGCTATACATGTTGCATTGTAACGTCCATTAATTTTATAATTTTTTTTTTTCGTATTTTGAGTTGTTGAATTATGTAATTAAGGGGCTAAATTTTTATTTGGATTTTATTTTTATGATTATTGGAGGAGGAATTTGTAATTAATAATTTAATGATTTAAAGGGGATTTTTATTTTGAAAAAATTGGAAGAAAATTTTAAGTAATGGTATTCTCATAATTAGAGGACTTAAAGCTAGGGTTTAGGGTTGAGGTGAATCCTATAAGTACATCATTAGGGACCCTAGCCACCAAAACTTTTTTTCCTATTCCAAAAAGAAAGAGGTCATCCCAAATTTCCCCCTCTTTTTCTCCTTTTCACGCCAACTTCCCTCATTCCCCTCGAAATATTTCTTCCTCTCAACCAAACCTCCCTCCCTCACGTGCACTTATCTCCCATAAGGCAATAGCAAGTGGAAGTAGAAGCTGATCGACGATCGGGATCGGCGGCTGCGACGACAAGGTGTTTTCGTCCTCCTTTTTCAGTTCACCCACTTCCGTACCTCTGTTTTGGCCCAAATTTTGAGGACAACCTCCTCATCACCTTCTCATATCCCAACCAGAACATGTAGGCCATCAGAGTTTCCTAACTTTGTGCTTTCTCATTTTTTTCCCGTTTTAACCACGTTGTTCCTTATTTCTCGATCTTTCAAAAGGGCAATTTTGGCAAACGAAGGGTGAAGAAGCACTAGGAGGTCAAGATCTACACATTGGTGAAATTGGAATCACGATCGAAGCAGCGGTGGAAGCTCACGCGCAGCAGAAAGAGGGACTGGCGGTGACACGTGTGACACATGCGCCGAGGCTTCAAGCCATGCGTGGTGGCGCATCAACGGTCCTTTCGGGTTGATTCCAATGGTGTTGAACTCCTGAGGGTGAGTAGATTCTGAAACTGGTCCCTATTCGCCAATCCAAGGTGGCGCGTGGGAGGCACTCGTTGGACGGTGGCGGCACGTGGCCGCGACGCGTGGGCTGTAGCCGGTCCAGAAGCAGCGGTATCTTCCCAGTATCATTTGACCCTCGAAACCCTAACTTCCCTTTTTAGTTATTTAATTAATTGAAATTTAGGATTCATAAGGGTATTTTTGGTATTTTGGACCTAAGTTACTTAAAGAATCCATTACCGATCTTCCTTGGTTTCACTTGCTATTTTTCCTGAGATTTGAGGTAAGTGACTTCGCTCCTAGATAAACCAGGGCTAGGTCGGTAACTTGTTTGAATTGTGTGATGTATGTGTTAATATGGCTATCTTATATAGTATATGATTTGAGTATGATGACGTGCTAGTGTGATAAGCATGTTGTGTATGGCCATTATGTGATTGTTATATGTCATGAATATCGATTGCATGTGATGTATGGATGATAGGGGCATTAGTGGAATATTGTATGTTGGATGCCCTGAGGATTTCAGATTATATGATATGTATTTGGGACCCATGCATAGTTATGGATTGTGTGTTGCATGTTCATGAGTTAAGAGTAATACCATCTCTGCTCAGTGTTGTGTTTGAGGACCTCCATGAAGGTATTCTTCGCTTTGTGGTGCTGTGTGCTTGAGGTGTCTCTGTAGGATAGTCTATGTTTGCTATGTGCTGAACGGAGAACCTTGTGTCTCTATGAGATAGTCTATCTTTGCTGTGTGTTGAACGAAGAACTTCCTTAAGATACATTATGTGCTTTGTGTTGCTGTGTGCTTGAGGTGCCTCGAGATGGTATACTCTTGTGAGAGTTAGGGAGTAGGTCCCAGATGAGTTGCATGACTATTTTGTATTTGCATGTCCGACCCTAGGGGTTGAAGTTACTTACTGGGTATCGTTTATATACTCAACCTATTCCTTTCTTTGTTTTTTTTAGGTAAGAGAAAGGACTACTTGGGTGGCTAACGAGGAGCGGTTGCATAAGGGTCATGGTCGCACGTTTCAGTCTTCTGCATGTGTCTCCTTTAGAAGTTACATTGTTTTAAATGTTTTGAACTTAATGTCGAACATTTAAGTTGTGATTTTATTTGTTTTAAATTCGGGATTCCAAGTACTTTCATTGTACTTTTTGAACTTAGTTATTTATGTTTTTATGGAAATTGATTACAAATTTGGAAAACTCTTTTTAAAACTTTTATTTAAGAGCATGCATGTTAGTAGTGACCCCTAGGCAGTCTAAGTTTAGAAGTCGGGTTGTTACATGCATTGTCTTCGTATAATGTTGTTGGAAGATTTTTGTTAAAAGACAAACCACATGTTTCTTGAATGTGTTGAGTCATTGATCTTAGCTATACACATTCTCGACTAGCTTCATGAATTGCGAGAATTTCAGCATGATTTGATGTGCCCATGGTATTGCAGTTCCTTCAATGTAAACAAATAACCTATTTGAGATCTTGCTTTGTATGGATCAAATAAATATCACACATCTGCATAACTAACTAGAACAAAATTATTCGATTGGTTTCAATAAAATAGACTCGTATCAATTGTTCCTCGAAGATAATGAAGTATATGCTTGATTCCATTTCATTGTCTTTTTGTCGGAGAAGAAATATATCTAGCTAATAAATTTACAAAAAATGTCAGGTCGTGTATTATGAGTTAGCAAGATATATAAGTGCACATATTGCACTCAGATATGGTACACTAGGACCAAGAACTTGTTCATCATCTTCTCGAGGTCGAAATATATCTTTCTTCGCATCAAGTAAGCGAACTACCATTGGAATGTTCAAAGGATGTGCTTTGTTCATGTAAAATCTTTTTAAAATCTTTTCTGTATAAGTTGATTGATGAATAAAAATTTCATCTGCTAAATGCTCAATTTGCAAACCAAGAGAAAATTTTGTTCTTCCAAGATCTTTCATCTCAAATTCCTTTTTGAGATATTCTATAGCATTTGTAATCTCTTCAAGAGTTCCAATTATATTTAAATCATCAACATATACATCTATAATAACGAATCGTGACTGTGATTTCTTAACAAAGACACATGGACAAATTTGATTATTTTAATATCCTTCTTTCAATAAATATTCACTTACCACATTCGTCCTGATTATTTTAATTCATATAATGATATTTGTAATTTGATGGAATATAATCCTATAGAATTTGAATTATATGATTCTGCTATTTTAAATCCTTTAGGAATTCACATATAAATTTCATTATCAAGAGATCCATATAAATATGTTGGGACAACATCCATAAGATGCATGTCAAACTTTTCATTTACAATCAAGCTAATTAGATATCTCAACGTTATTGCATCTACCACTGGAGAATATGTCTCCTCATAATTAATATCAAGCCTTTGCGAGAATCCTTGTGCGACCAGTCTCGCTTTATATCTTGTGACCTCATTCTTTTCATTTCTTTTTCTCACAAATACTCATTTATATTCCATAGGTTTTACACTTTCAAGTGTTTGGACTACGGTCCAAAAACTTTACGTTTTGAAAGTGAGTTAATTCTACTTGGATTGCTTCTTTCCACTTAGGCCAATCCTTTCCATGTCGACATTCTTCTACAAATCTTGGTTCACAATCCTAAATTTCATAAATAATATCATAAGCAACATTATAAGCAAAAATGTTGTCAACAACTATATCAGTTCGGTTTCATATTTTACCCATCATGACATAATTTATTGAAATTTCATTATTATCATCAGGTACTTGACTTTCTTCTATATTCTTATGAATTGTCATGTCTAGGATTTCTTCTGGAATATCCACTTTCTCAACTGAGTCCTTTTGATTATTGACTACTTTTCATTTTTGAGGATCTTTATCTTTAGAATCTATTGGTCGTCTACCATGCTTTTGGCGTGTTACAAACTCATTATTTGCAACAATTTGCTATATTGGGGTCTCAATTCTAGATGGAGCATTTGCAGCTAGTATATATAACTTGGTCACTTTCTTATTATTTGTGAAGGCATCTGACATTTGATTTGCAATATTTTGTAAATGGATTATCTTTTGAACTTCTAGTTCACATTGATTGTACAAGGATCTAAATGAGACAATAAAAATGCCCTTCATGTAATTTCTTTTTCCAACTTCTTAATTCCTCCCCCTAATGTCGGAAAATTTGTCTCATTAAAAAGACAATCAACAAATCGTGCAGTAAATAAATCACTTGACAAGGGTTCAAGATATCTAATACTTGATGGGGAATCAAATCCAACATGAATTCCTAACCTCCTTTGAGGACCCATCTTAGTACATTGTGGTGGAGGAATTAAAACATATACTGCACATCCCAAAATTTCCAGATCAGTTATATTTGGCTCTTGGTCGTAGTCCAATTGTAATGGGGAGTACTTATGATAAGATGTTGGTCTAATGCGTATAAGTGACATTACATGCAATATAACATGACCTCATTTAGATATAGGAAGCTTTGCTCTTATAAGTAATGGTCTAGCAATCAATTGTAAACGTTTTATCAAAGATTCTGCTAAACCATTTTGTATATGAACATGAGCTACAAGATGTTCAATACTTATCCCAATTGACATACAATAATTATTGAACGGTTGGGATGTGAACTCACCAGCATTATCAAGATGAATGCTTTTAATTATATAATCAAGAAATTGTGCTCTTAATTTAATTATTTGAACAAGTAATCTTATAAATGCAAGGTTTCAACTTGATAATAAGAACACATGTGACCATCTACTGGATGAGTCGATTAAAACCTTAAAATATCTGAATGGTCCACTTTGTGGATTAATAGGTCCACATATATCACCATGTATTTGTTCTAAAAATGTTGATGATTCAATTCCCACTTTAGCTGGTGATGGTCAAATAATTAATTTTCCTTGAGAGCAAGCAACACATGACAATTCATTAGATTGAAGAAACTTCAGGTTCTTTAATCGATGGCCATGTGAATTCTCAATAATTATTCTCATCATTATTATTGACCTAAGATGACCCAATCGATCATGTCAAATGGTAAATATATCTAAATTCATGAACTTCAGGTTCATTGTTGCATATGTTTCCATTACTCGTATATGAGTATAATATAATCTTGAAGAAAAAGCAGGTAGTGTTTCTAATATATGTTTTTCATGTGAGTTAGCAGATGTAATATAGAGATACTTTATATTATTTTTACTATTGATCTCAATATGTTAACTGTTGCAACGTATATCTTTGAAACTCAATAAATTTGTTTTTGATTTACTAGAGAGCAAAGAATTATTAATAGTAAAATTTTTTCCTCTAGGAAAAATAAGATTTGCTTTTCAGAAACCTTCTATCTAGTTTGTATAACCTGATTTTGTATTGCCTTTTGCTTCAAGCATTGTCAATTCAGAAATATTTTCTATTTTTAAGTATTGTGTGCATAGTTGAACTATCTACCAAGCATAAATTTTCAAATTTCATCTTTGATCAACTAAAGGATAAAAAAATGTTCATGATTCTTCATTAAAGAGAAGAAAAATTACAATAAGATTTAAGAATTAAAAAAAACAAAAAAACCTGGAAATATAAAGCTTAACTAGTAAATATTAAAACAAAAAACAATATTAATTTTGGATATTCTCATAATGGAATGAAGTATTTGCTACTCCATCAATGGTGTCAATGTTCTCTTCAAGAGATTCAAATAATTATTACCATTGATATCAAGAGCAAAGAACTCTAATTTAGTAAGATTTGTCATGGTAAAACTATAGAAGTATTTATATACATTAGAAATTTGATATATATACTAAAAAGTGCATATTAAAAATTGTTAATAACTAGCATGTTATATTGCGTATGTAAAACATATATGTAATATGTAAAACATACTATGAAATATTTATACATTAAACCAAATATGTAAACATTAAATCAAATATGTATATAAATAGTCAAATACGGTACTTAAAAGAATTGTAAATGATAAACATAACATATGATACATATAAATTTATGAGATTAATATATAACAATGGAATTGAACATTTCAAAAGGAGCATGTGCAATGTAAAATTAAGTTACAAAATTGGAGCATTTATATACACATTATGCATAACAAGAATATACCAATTTTGTTTTAGATTATTAAAGTAATAAGATTATAAACATGCATTCAATAAATTGCAATTTTTAAAACTATGTTATACCAAAACAACAATTACAATATATTTATGCATTAAGAAAATCAATGCTTAAACAAGAAACCAATTCTAACTCAATATGTGCTCATAAAAATTAAAATACACCAAATAGTCAATTACACTTGAAAAAGAAAAATAATAAGTAAATATTTAAGCAACATTAATAAAAGAAATATTATGATCTCATATTGAATAATTAACTCTAAAATGAATTCAAAAGAAATATCATTTTAAACAAAAATACTTTATCATAATGCATACAAAAAGAAATAACATATTGATCATATACAAATTAGTATTTTCAACATTTAAAAAATACGCAATGTACACATATGATGTATAAACACAAAGTATATGGAACATATAGAGAATTTTTACCACAATGTATATGCACCATATTTTGGATAAGATAAGAGATCAAATAAGATAAAATAAGAGGGATTTTATATTTTAGGAAAAGAAATATAGTTAAAGATAATGACCTTTTTTTTTTAATTTATACCAAATTGAAATAGGATTAGCATTTAAACATAATTCTAATTGTGTAACCATCATAGGTATAATGAGTGATAAAGGAGGAGAATGAATGTGTAATTGTGTAACCTGGAGGTTATGCATATCTACTTAATATAATATATTTATAATAATTTAGAATTAAGTGTATTAATTAGATGAATTTTTTGAGTTAAGATTTAATTGGTTTTATTTAGACAAGATTAGAAAAAGATCATGGAATTTATTTGAGTTTTATTTTGGATAAGATAAGAGATCAAATAAGATAAAATAAGAGGGATTTTATCTTTTAGGAAATGAAACATGGTTAAAGATAATGATCTTTTTTTTTAAAAATTTATACCAAATTGAAATAGGATTAGCATTTATGGAAAACCTATAAATATGCATGTTATGAAACCATAACTACTAGCCTTTTCTTTTCGAAAGAAATTTCTTCCCTCCTCATTTTCCCTCTTCCTTTCATGCCAACTTCGTTCTCCATCATTCAGCTCTCATGCATTCACACTCTTTCTTCCCATCGGCGACAACGTGTGGGTAGTAACAGCAGCAGTTCCAAATAGTGAACTCGAAAAATTGTTGAAGAACGTAGATCAAGCTAGTAAGAATTAATTTAGGTTAGAAATCTAAGGTAAGTGACTACACTCATGGAGGAGCCTTCAAGCTAGAATAAATAAATTGTATGATAATTTCCTGTTAAAAATATTTGACTGAATATGTGTTATATGTCGACATTGAGCATGTTTATCTGATCTTATGTTGTAACACCCCGTAAAATTATTTTATTTTTAATGTAGGTAGTGATGAAAAACATTTTTCCCTTGTAATTTAAATATTTATTTTTGGTGAAACTTTTTAAGTTATAAGAGAAATAAAATGCGTTAATTTGAAGGAATTAATTTTTGTAATTAATTGAGGATTTATTGTTAGAGATAAATAAATAAATAAAAAGAAAGAATAATTATTGGGCTTAATGGCATTTTTGG
>JAOANK020001966.1:0-10016 GCA_026257165.2 Telfairia occidentalis | reverse complement strand
TGATTTATAACTTAAATAAGCTTGTTGCAAAGTTTCACAAAAAAAATCACCATATTTTTATAAATTTCCGTGATATCTGTAATCTTTCCCGAAATATCCGTCAATATATCCGTAAATTCGAGTTACCGATATCGATATGAGTATCGATATTTTACTCCTTGTCTTCAATGGAACAGTGGAGATTACACAACCAAGTCTTCCGAGTCAAGTACGGGAAAATTCAGCCGTTTGAAGCATTGTGTTGTTCAGGCTGAGGTGTAATCTGCCCGAAGTTGCTAACAGCTAGAGATTTGAAGATAAAACCAAAAAAGACAAGACTGTGCCATCAAAACCACTTTATTAAAGCCGCTTTAATAAAGTTGAAGATGCTTCGTACAGTCATATCTTTTCTTACTTTATTTATTTTGTAAGTTTGTAATAATTTAGCTTTTACTATTTGCTTTTCTTTTTTCCTTTCCACCTTTTCACAAGCAGATTCCTTTTGGGTCCTATCGGGGATTTGTCCTGTCGGTCTGATCTTATATGATACTCAACTTTTTTCAATTTTGCCCTCAAATCCGGAGTCTATAAAAGGCTTCCAAATTGTAATCAAAGATGAAAAAACTCTAAGCCTACTTCTCTCCTTCAGACCTCCGATCTTTCTTCTCCTCTCTTTTAGATTCTGTAAAAGGCTGGTCACCGTCGACCCTGAGCCCCGCTCAGCTAATTGGTATCAGAGCCGACCTTTATCTTCGATGATAATGAGTGAGTAAATTCTTTTTCAAGAATTTCTGAAGGTATGCATATTATTATAAAGAACAATGTTTGATTAATTATGTAAAAAATTAGTTCTTACATATCATTATTGCTAAATGACATTGAATATTGAAATCTACTCTAAGAATTTTTAAAAGGTTAATTTCTCACGTGATATAGTAAAGCTCCACTGATTTTCAGTCATAGATTGGTAAGATGCGAATAGCAACCAGGAGAGGTAGCGCAGCAGAGTAAGACGCGTAAATTCTTTTGCAGTTGTGCAATAACCCCAGTCGTGACGTTACTCTTCAATAACAGATGTAATCAGCTCGACGATCAGTTGATATACTGGAAGAAATTAATCGGAGAAAATTTTTATTATAGAACTTTATATTCAACGTTATTAATCAATTTTGATATAATAGAATTAATTTTATTCTATTAATTCTTTAAACATTTATCTTTATAAATAATATGTAGCACCTAACGAAATTCTTGAAGTCTCTGTCTCTCATGAATACTCTGAAGACGCTCCTCTCAAAGCTCTCCAAATCTCAATCATCAAAGGAAGAACATCATGAAGCTGAAGTTACAGATCTTAAAGATCAATCAAACTTAGAATTAGTTCAAAATTTTGAAGAACTCAAAATAGCTCAGATCGAGCAAGAATTATTCAATTGGACGATTCTCAAGATCGATCCCAAATCCATTTATCAAACTGGCATGTTTAACTTTGGACACAACTATGTCATCAAAATAATAGAGCAAAATGTTCCAGTGGCAAAGGCAATGGAAACTATTCATCTTTTCACCAGAAAATCAATTTTACAGCATCGTCAGGAGCACAAATATCTTCATATCGGAATGGTGCAAGTAGCAGTCAAACCTTTATTTCGTACAGGATTAGATACTCCAATTCTAATCACTCTACGAGACAAACGTCATAAGACTTTCTCAAATTTCTTTTTGGGAGTAATTCAATCAAATTTGGAAAGCGGTTCGGTCTACTTCAAGTACTTCCCAAATTGCACTTTATCTCTTCAAGATCCCAACATCCTCATGTCTCTGATGTTGGATATTCAATCAAAAGGATTAATTGTTGAGACAAATACTCATTCAGTAGTTGTCATCTACAGAATTCACTACAAATTAATGCACACCAACATCTCTCCTCGACCTCTCAAATCTTCCCCGAAAGGCAGTACCATGTTAATTGAAGCCAATTTGGGAAAGACGTCAACAACCATCCCAAGAATGTTATCATGGGATCATTTACTCGGAATCCAAATTGGAAACTCGAGAATGCTTTTCAATCTCCTCCAAAGGAGTCCAAATTAGCTCAAATTGTGGAGCATCCTGATGGATTAGTAAACATTCAATTTACTGAGATATCACGAGGTACTCCCAAAGTCAAAGAATTTCTAGTTTCTAGGCCTAGCACTTCAGGCACAAGGCCAACTCAACCAATTCTTCAAAAAGATCCATGATCATTTCTTTAAGGTTAAAATCCATGGGTTTTCATCACTCAATTTCGGAGATCCAGTATGAAGGACCTACCTCTCCAACTCAAACAGATATGGAAAACTCTTCTGTATTAGATCAACAACTGAATGTCTTCACATCTTCAACACCTTTCAAACCAGATTTCAAAGTTCTGGAAGAAGATTTCAACGATGATTGATATTCTCAAAGCCGGGAGATGTATCGAAAGTATTACTCTCCAGAAGAACGATAGAAGCTTAAAAGAGAATGGATTGCGACTATGAAGCGAATCCAGTCTAACATATCCTTTTTCCAATGGTTAACAAACCAGGAAGGGTATGCTCAAGTTAATACTCTCAAAGATCTTCCAACCTAGAATACTACTAGAGGAGGACGAACAATCCATCAAACGTGTCCTCCTATGGAAGAAATTATTTTCACCACAGAAGAAGGTTCTCATACGAGAATCAAAGCATCACCATTCAAAGTAATAGATGAACAAGCAACAACGATTATTCCTAGAGACATCAGGAATATCCAACATCAAAATAATTTCTCCAATAAAATTCTCTCCACTATGGCTCAATAGATGGACAGAATCGAAAACAATACTCAAACAGTTTCGAAAGGAGACTTTTATCCAACGGAACTACCACCAATCAATAAGACTACTCTATTTGTTCCTCATTAAATTTCAGGAGTAGAAATCAAACTTGGTTCCGTCTAAGACGATATTTTCCAGGAAATAACCTCAAGAATGGAAAAGTTACAAAGACAACATGAAGCTTCCTCCACATCTGTCAATGTTCTCACTCAACGAAGCAATATTGGTGATTCAAATTTAGAAACACCTCAGGCCATTAACCTAGTGGTCCAACGAGCTTCAAGAGGGAAGACAAAAAAGTACTATCCCAAACCGTCATTGATTGATGTCCAGTAAGAAGAAAATGATAGCATCGTTTATGGATCGTACGACGGACAATCTATTCAACAATGGAATATTCATGGACTATCCGACCATCAAGTCCTAAATGTTATTCAAGAGATGATCATTGCAGCAACTACATATCGATCAAAGAGTAATTTTGATCAAGCCATTGCTAATCTCATTATTGCTGGATTCAATGGCAATATCAAAGGCTGGTGGGATCATGATCTAACACCAGAACAACGCATGCAAGTTATGCATGCAATCAAAACAGAGAATAATGAACCAGATGCAATCAACAAGCTGATATTTTTTATCACTAAGACTTTTGCAGGTGATCACGTTACCATTCAGGAACGATCAGCAAGAATTCTCAAGAATATCAAAATTCATACCCTCGAAGACTTTTGATAGTATAAGGAGCAATTTTTGGCCAAGCTCTACGTCAGAACGAATTATAGAGAAAATCATTGGAAGGAACAATTTATTGATGGACTTCCACGATTATTTAGTGCCAGACTTTGCCTCAAGCTGAACGAAATGTTTAACAACAGAATCCCATGGGAATCCATTACCTATGGAGATTTATCAAGTATGATCGTCAATGAAGGTATTAAAATCTGCACTGATAAAAAACTTTAGATAATGAAGAATGTTCAAAAGAACTGTGATTGCTCAAAATGTCTGCATTCAATCAATGTCCTCACTAAAGATCAATAACTTTTACTTGACTTGGTTGATAGGACTGAAGATCTGAATGTCAAAGAAGCTTTACTACAAAATATCAAAGACTTTGTTCTTAAAGAAAAAGAGAAAGAACGAGAACATATCAAGTTTGCTCAAAAGCTTCAACCATTCAATATCAAAACAATCTTTGATCGTTTCGATGAAGAGAAAGGTTTTAATGTTACTACGCAGGACCTTCAACGAGAACTCAAGGATGTTAAAAGACGTATGGCTATGATTGAAATCTCTATGATTGAAATCTCTATGCGTGACAAAGCAACTACAAGTAAAAATCAATCTGCTTCTCCTTCAATAGCTGCTGAAGAAAATCAAAGTGATGAAGAAGCAGCGTTTCTCAATACTATTGATCGAATAAAGCTCCAAAAGTGGTATTCACTGGAAACTTTAAAGATCCATGGTTTTCAAATAATACTCAAAGCTTTAATTGACTCTGGTGCTGATCAAAATTGCATTCAAGAAGGATTGATTTCAACAATTTTTTTGAAAAAACTCAAGAGCAGTTGTTCGGAGCAAATGGACAATGATTGACCATTCAATTCAAGCTTCTCAAAGTATATATCTGCAAAGAAGGAATTTGCTTTCTCAATTCATTCCTGCTGGTCAGAGATCTTGGATAGAAAATAATTTTAGGTACTCCATTCCTCACTCAACTATATCCACTATCCGTTACAGAAAAGGGTTTAGTTACAAGAAAAGGGAAAAAAAAGATTATCTTTGAATTTCTCAATACGGTCAGTACCAAAGATATTGACCAGCTCAAAGACGTACCCATATAGGAAACGTTAAATTTAATCCAATAGAGAAACAACAAATAAAGTTTCTCCAAGATGAAATTCAGTCTAAAAAGATTGAAGCCCAAATTCAAAGCCCGAAATTTCAAGACCAAATCAGCAGCTTCAAAACAGATTTAGAAAAGGAAATCTGTTCATCTAATCCAAATGCCTTCTGGGCCAGAAAGAAGCATATTGTAAGGTTTCCCTACATCAAATGTTTCAATGAAGAAAAAATTCCAACTAAGACCCAACCCATTCAAATGAATGCAGATCTGTTAAAGTTCTGTAAATTTGAAATTGATGGGTTACTTTTTAAAGGCCTCATTCAACCTTCAAAAAGCTCATGGTCATGTGCAGCTTTCTATGTCAATAATCAAGTTGAGAAGGAACGAGGAGTTTCAAGGTTAGTCATCAATTATAAGCCTCTTAATAAAGTATTGGAATCGATTAAATATCCAATACCAAATAATACGGATCTTCTCAAAGTTTGATATGAAGTCTGGATTCTGGCAAATACATTCAGATGATACGTATAAAACAACATTCAATGTGCCTTTCGGTTAATACGAATGGAAAGTAATGCCATTCGGTTTCAAGAATGCACCTTCTGAATTTGAGAAGATTATGAATGACATACTCAATTCATACCAAGACTATATGATCGTCTACATTGATGGCGTTTTGGTATTCTCAAACAGTATTGAACAACATCTCAAACATCTCAAGACTTTTCAAAAGATCAATGGCTTAACCGTTTCTTAACCAAAGATCAAACTATTTCAAACCAAGATCCGATTCCGTGGTTGCGAAATCAATAAGGGTATGATCCGACCTATTCAAAGATCCATAGAGTTCACCGACAAATTTCCAAAAAAATTCTGGATAACACTCAATTGCGGCGCTTTCTTGGCTGTCTCAATTATGTTGGTGACTTTGTCAAAGATATGCGGATCTTATGCAAACCTTTATATCAAAGGTTGCAAAAGAACCCACTTCAATGGTTGGACGAACATACAACAGCTGTGCGACACATCAAATCAAATTGTCAAAAGTATTTTCACGCTTATCCTTACTTCAAGATGAAGGAAAGATAGTAGTAGAGACAGATGCCTCAAACGTCGATTACGACGATGTTCTTAAATAGGAGAATAACGAAAAAGTAGTAATCCGTTACCACTCTGGTATCTGGAATGATGCTCAAAGAAATTATTCAATAGTCAAACATGAAATTCTGGCGATTGTCCTGTGCGTGCAAAAGTTCCAAGAAGATCTTATCAATAAGGAATTTCTCGTACGGACTGATTTAAAAGCATCCAAATACGTCTTAGAAAAAGACGTGAAAAATCTTGTCTCAAAACAAATTTTTGCAAGGTGGCAAGCTATCCTTTCTTGCTTTGATTTTCAAATTCTGCCTATAAAAGGGACAAACAACTCTCTTGTAGATTACCTCTCAAGAATTAATCTACAAGAAAGAATTGATTTTCAAATCCCTTATTGAGATTGGAGATTCTTTTCTCTATTTCTTCTGCTCTGCTAAATATTTCTACTAGAGGCCTACTGCCCTCAAAATTCTCAAAGTTCTCCGGCTCCAATGCAAATAGATAATTATGCAATGTATTATGAGTTCCAAGCAGTTCAAAAAAAGAAGAACAAACCTTCTACTCCCTCTAATATGGTGATCTTAGGATCAACCATTACTCCACCGAGACCTTCAGCCTCTTTACTTAGGCCTTCTGTCCCACCTTCTTCAAACACAGATCATCTTTCATCATGATCTTATTCTCAAACCATTGAACCAGAATGCTTTATTCCAAAGCTAGAAGTTCGTGGTTACCATCAAATTCAATTCTAGACAGAAGTTCTTGTAGAACTAGAATTTGATTCAGATTTAATCGCTGAAACATGTTCAAAAGTCTACTCGAAGAATTTTCATTTTCTTCCAGACAATCTTCTCAAAACTAGAACTTATTATGAGTTCATCCTGGTTGATTCTCGATCAATGAAAATTGCTCATGTTCAAGATCAAGATGATTCATCAAAGGTAATTTTTACCAAATTCAAAATTCTCAAAGTCATAGATCCAACCCATTGAAACCAAGGGTTGTTTACTGACAAATCGTTCTAAAAAAGTTTTAAACCTCAAACATTCAATTATCATGATTACATCAAAGCATGACATCGTGTATTTTGGTATAAACCATATGATCATTCATGGTTCATATCATTTGCACCTCAAGCCTCAAAAATCAAATTTTCTTTATGGTTTACTCAATGATGAGAATACATTGGAAATAACTCTGTTATTTTTCCAACTCCTATTCAAGAATCCTTCCACCACTTCAAAAACAATGTTCTCAACGATCTTTTCCTGGAAACCTTCCAATTTTTCTTATATTTTCAAATACCTTGGATTTTCTGCTGGAACTTCCAGTTCTCAAACAACACAAGTTTACGGTCTCTTTGCAAATCTCATAGAATCAAATGGTGGGACAAATTTGTCTACAACCATGCGCGACTTCCAGAAGTGAAGAAATGATTTGCAGCCAACTCTCACCTGCTGGATAAATCAAAACTTCAACAATCAAAATTCCTTTCTAGCAAGGCAAAGCTTATGAGAGCCCTCGCCGCAGAAAACTCCGAAGAAGAAGTTCAAACTATCGTCAACCAGATAACGACAACCTCCAGCCGATCATCTGCCTCTGATGACCAAATCATCAATTTGGACGATGATGATGACATCGGACCTCAACCGTTCTCACCACCGTCTTTCAACATGCACAATCTAACTCGTGCTCAATCTCCTGAATAATTTGGGACAATAATACTATTAAAAAATAAAAAAAAGAGAGTAATTTTCCTGTAAATATGTATAGTTACTTTGTTGCATTTCAATTTCCTTTAATTTTATAAAATATTTTCTGTACATTCTTCTACTTCACTTGTATCTTTAAGTCATTTCTGTAAGTTTGTGCATACGAAGTTAATCATCGCTAATTGAAGTCCTTCAATGGAGCGGTGGAGATTACATAGCCAAGTCTTCCAAGTCAAGTACGAGAAAATTCAGCCATCTGAAGCATTGTGTTGTTCACACTGAGGTTGGGCCGTACCCGACACCATAGTATGGTAAGTCACATAAGACCAGTTTGGATTAGGCTGTAATCTACCCGAAGTCGCTGACAGCTACAGATTCGAAGACAAGACTGTGCCATCATGACCACTTTATTAAAGTCGCTTTAATAAAGTTGAAGATGCTTCGTACAGACATATCTTTTCTTACTTTATTTATTTTGTAAGTTTGTAATAATTTAGCTTTTACTATTCACTTTTCTTTTTTCCTTTCCATCTTTTCAAAAGCAGATTCCTTTCGAGTCATGTCAGAAAATTATCCCGTCGGTTCGATCTTTTCTGATACTCAACTCTTTTCAATTTCGCCTTCAAATTCGGAGTCTATAAAAGGCTTACAAATTGTAATCAAAGGCATAGACGGAAAAACTCTAAGCCTGCTTCTCTTCTTCAGATCTCCGATCTCCTTCTCCACTCTTCTAAACTTAGAGATACAATTAAAGATTTAAAAATAAAAATCATACATTTTACCATCGCTAGTATAATAACATATTTAATCGATTCAATTTTTAGAACAATGGCTTATTTAAAGTCAATTTACTTCATTCAATGAGAAGTATGTGAATTTTAAATTTTATGAATAGAATTGTATAACTCATAAATTAAAACATTGTTTATTTCATATTAAAATTATTTAGAGTTATTTTAATTATATCATCACTTCCTTTAATGAATACTTATGTTTTACGATAGTAACAACATTTTTTTAAGAAATTTCAACATCAATGTTTATTACATATATAAAATTGAAATTGAAAATAGATTTAAGTCTTTTTGTAATGAGAGTCATGATGTGTCAAATGTTCAGATGAAATTTTTTTTTGAATTAAATGTCTTTAGGTCTACTTTTGGGTTATGTTATGCTGGTTCTTCTTCTTTCGTTTTTTCTTAGATAACAAACGTCTTAAATAGAGAACCTAATTTCATAATTTTAAGCAGAGACAAAGTAAAATTTATATAACAAAAGTTAGACCTACATGTATAATAATAATAATAATAATAAAACCTAGGTTATAAATTTACAAAATATAGATGTATACTAATGTTTGCGGGCTATTTCTTAATCGTGTTAATTAGGCCCAAACAGTTAGTTCCCTTGGGAAATTTGTAGTTATCAACGTCATTTGCCTAGCTAAACCTTACTATTGAATTTCTATAAAGTTATTAATTGGCTTCCACACATCTGGTGTTGTGGTGTAGTTGGTTATCACGTCAGTCTAACACACTGAAAGTCTACGGTTCAAGTTCGGGCGATGCAAGGTTATTTTACCTTCTTTCAAGAAATAAAGATAAAACTTAATTGTTAAAAAGTTCACCAAAAGTTCCGACTCTAAATCTCTAACGGGCCATATTGATTAAGAAACCAGTTCATTGCATAGAGAAGTATGTGAATTTTGAATTTTACGAGTAGAATTAACATGTTTAGATGAAATGTCTTTAGGCCTACTTTTGAGTTATGTTAAGTTCGGTATTCTTCTTTGGTTTTTTCTTAGATAGCTAAAGTCTTACATAGAGAACATAATTTCATAATTTTAAGCGGAGATAAAGTAAAATTTATGCCACAAAAGTTAGAGCGACATTGTATAATAATAATAAAAAGAAACCAAATTATAAATTTACAAAATATAGATGTATACTAATGTTTGTGGGCTATTTCATTATCGTGTTAATTAGGCCCAATCAGTTAGTTCCCTTAGGCCATTTGTAGTTATCATGTCATTTTGCTAGCTAACCCTTACTATTTAATTTATAAAAAGTTATTAATTGGCTTCCACACATTTGGTGTTGTGGTGTAGTTTGTTATCACGTCAGTCTAACACACCGACGGTCTTTGGTTCAAGTCCAGGCGATGCCATTTTTAGGTTACTTTACCTTCTTTCAAGAAATAAAGATAAAAATTAATTGTTAAAAAATTTACCAAAAATTCCTAACTTAATCAATTCAGTGCAATGAGAAAAATGTGAATTTTGAATTTTACGAGCAGAGTTGTATAACAAATAAATTAAAACATTGTTTATTTCATATTAAAATTATTCAGAGTTATTTTAATTATATTATCAATTTCTTTAATGAATATTTATGTTTTACGATAGTAACAACATTTTTTTTTATGAAATTTCAACATCAACGTTTATTACATATATAAAATTAAAATTGAAGATAGACTTAAATCTTTTTGTAATGAGAGTCATGATGTGTCAAATGTTCAAATGAAATTTTTTCTAATA
>JAOANK020001948.1:0-10017 GCA_026257165.2 Telfairia occidentalis | reverse complement strand
GCCAAACATCACTTCTTCTTCTCCTATTTTCACCAATCAAGGGATCCCACCATCCCGTTCCAAGGCCGGAGAATAGTTGGGAAGACTCTAGTGGTGGTCTGGGAGCTAATTTAAGCATAAATCCGCCGGAGATAGGAGAGAATTGGGACTTCAAAGGTAAGTTTACTTCATTCCCTGTTTTTCCCCTTTAGTTGCATGATTTTCCTTAATCTTTTGAGCTAGTTAGAGTGCTTTAGATCCTAATCCGTTGCACATGTATGTTGATACACCTTTCATTTCTTACTGCCACGTTCCTTATATATCGCATGCCCTCTAGTGTTCATAATATGTGTACTCCTTTTGAGAAATTACTACTTAAAAGAACCATGTAAAACAACTTCAAAGTTTTTGGATGTCTATGCTCTCCATATCTAAGAATCTATGCTCAAAATAAATTTTCCAAACAAACTTATCCTTGTGTATTCATAGGATATAGCTCATTTCATAAAGGATATAGATGTTTAGATCCTACAAATAATAAAGCATATATCTCACGTCATGTTGTTTTTTATGAGCAAATATTCCTTTTCCATCTCCCAAAGCTAACTCAATTGTTGAAGGATCCTCAAACTTAGAAGTTACAAATTACATTGATGAAGAGAAATCGCTATTTCCTGAATCCAACAGCCCACAAGGAAATCTTCATGAAGAAGTTCAAGAAACCAAACAGCTACAGTCCATATCACACTTTGATGATGCACAACGAATACCTACTCATCAATCTCCTAATGCATCATAAATTGCTCGAAATGTGCTCCCTCTTGAGCATTTTTTAATAGAAAATGAAATTAAAATGTCCACCTTTCTGTCTCCCACTGCAACAAAAACTGCAGCTGATATATCAGCTGAACAAATGCTTAGTGAAGCAGAAACGAAAAGTTCTCAGCTTTCAGTCACAAAACAAGCAACCTCTGAATATGAAGAAGAAAATGTTGAAAATCATCACCTATCACTTCTTCCAAATATCGACAATCAATTATATGTTGAGCACGCACTACACAATAATAGACCACCTATATCAATAGTGGACTCACTCATATAAGGCAACATAAATCAAATGGTCACAAGGAGCAAATTTGCAGTAATGAAAGCAACTCCTCCTGATGAACTCCTCCAAGGTCACCATGATGCTTACAATTTTGTGGCTTACATTAAACTCTCCACCCATTCAAAGGAAACAAAACTTAAAAGCTATAAGATAGCAATCAAAATGGCTCATTGGAAACTAGCAATGGATGATGAAATAAAGGCGCTTCACGAACATCATACATGGGAACTAATTGAAATACCAAACAACACCGATATCATTGAGAGCAAATGGATATTTAAAACCAAGCTAAAGGAAGATGCGACAATAGAAAGATTCAAGGCACAATTAGTTGGTCAATGTTACACCCAAGTGGAAGGTATCGGCTACACTGAAACATTTAGTCTTGTTATAAGACACACAACAATCAGACTTGTCCTCACCCTTATTGTCTCTTAAAAGTGGGCACTACGCCAACTCGATGTAAAGAATGCTTTCCTCCACGGATATCTCAAAGAAGAAGTCTACAAGTCACAACCACCAAGTTACGTCAATCCTTCTTACCCTAATCATGTTTGCAAATTAAACAAATCAATCTACAGACTAAAATAAGCTTCTCGAGCATGGCTTGATAGACTCTCTCACTATCTAGTATCTAAAGGTTTTGTCTGTTGTACGTTTGATCCCTCTTTATTTATACTAAAGCAAATTAACATTACTACTCCCATGCTAGTCCATGTGGATGATATTATACTTACTGGTAACATATCCCAAGTTTTAACCAATCTTATAATTGTTTAAGTACAGAATTTGCTCCTGAAGATTTAGGTGACCGTCATTACTTACTAGGAGTAGAAGTACAAAATACGGACAATAGAAAACACATAACTCAAACAAAGTACATACGAAAACTCCTAGACAAGGCTCAAATGCTCAATGTTGCCCCCATTACCATACCCATATCTACATCCAAGACCAATGATCCTAAAGATGATGAACTAGTAGATCCGACGAACTATAGAAGTCTTGTTGGCTCACTCTAATACATGCTCACTAGACTCGACATTATCCATGCTGTAAATCAAGTGTGTCAACATCTTCAAGCTCCTCAACTCAAACACTGGAAGGCTGTCAAACTCATTCACAGATACATCAAAGAACTGCAACCCACCTAATAACATATTCTCACCATAGCTCTATGAATCTCTATGCTTTTTGTGATGCAGATTGGGGAGGTTGTCCCACCACAAGAAGAAGCATCATAGGATTTTGTGTGTTCCTTGGATCCAATCTCATCTCATGGTCATCCAAGAAACAACCAACCCTCTCACGCTCAAGTGCAAAGGCTGAATATAGAGTAATGGTGAACACGACTTCTCTATACAAGAAACGGAATCAAAGCATTTGATTTTACTTTCTCTTCTCTATCAAACACAACTCTCGTATGAAGTTATATATCTGTAAGAATTCTAGAAATAAAATAAGTTTGAGTTTTATCTTTGTATCTACTTATATCCAAGAATTCTTTTAATGAGAATGTAGTTTTGAGATATGAAAAAGATTTGGGAACTTTTTTTGAAATGATAATTAAGATTGTAAAATAGTAGTATTCTTCTTCATAGCAGTAGGTAGCCAACTTTTTATCTGAGACACTAGTACACAATGTTTGGAAAGATCAGCTCCATTACCGCTTAAAATCAAACACAAAACTACAATATCAAACAAAATGAACCATTAAAAATCAAGGAGATAATGTTTGTTTGATGTTGAAAACGTTCTTCTATATAATTCCAACTTAACCAACTTTCAGTGAATTATATTCATTAGAAACACAATTATTAGATTCGTAATCAAGCAAATAAAATGGGGAAACAAAGAAAGTATGATGTTGGCATACATACTCTTTAGGCAAAGGAAGTCCAAGACAAAGAATTTCCAAACGAGAGCCAAGTAGAATGTTGCTCTGTAAGAAACGATACAGTGGAAAGGGTGGGCACCTTTAGGAGAACTTAGAAGCAAACAAATTTTCTTAAGACTGGCTCTTGGTTGGAAAGGGAGGTAGAGAATATGGAATGCTTGCTTGCTTAGTTTTTTTTTTGTTTGTTTTTTTTTGTCATAAGTTTTTTTATATAAGGCCAAAAACCCTAAGGGCTTTAGAAATATCTAATTTAATTTAATTATGAAAATTAAAATCTTATTTAATTTTCATAATTAATTGCTCAACATTCATCTCATGGATTTGAGTTTGTAGGCTCTTCCATGGACCCCAAAACTAAGCCATGCTCCATTGAGCTTCTAAAAACTCAATGGGCTCTTTTTTCTATGTAACTGTGCTTAAAGTTGGTCCAATTTTCCAATTGGTCCTCCCAAGTTCAATTGACCCAATTTGTAATCAATTAATAATGAATCTAATTTATTTTAATACCCAAATTAAATAATTTACTTCAAATTAAATAACTTAATTAGGTAATCTCTATTATTCAATTTTCTTTCAACCAAATGTTCATTGCAGAGGTAACGAGCTAGCGAAGGGACCTTATGGATTTATAGCTTTGAGCTTCAATGGTCAAGATTAATTGGCCAAACTCTTCAACTAACTAATCGTACCATTAACCCAAGGTGACTCCACTATAGACCTGGGGTTGAAATCTCGCATTATAGATGAGTTATGTCCATGAATATAACTATAATAGCTCACCTGATCCTTCACAAAGTGACTTATGGTTCCAGTTAAGCGATATTGTCGTTTTGCCCCTAGCCCCACTTCTTACTCCTTAAGTACCACTGGTTTTCTAATCGATAGTCTTACATGAATCTCATCATGGAAAAATCCCTCCTAGAGAATCAAGAAGATGGGTACAGTACTATTCAAGTCCTAAACCAGCACATTAAGAGAATCACTTATATACACACTAAATATGGAGAAGTGCACACTTTGCACTTTCCACTATTGAGTAGCTGTGAATTCTATCTCGTGTAGGAATGTTCTTAGCTCCTCAATTGAATGTGTTCCCAAGACACTACGTTTATTGAGTCAACAAATAAGTCACTCTCACCACACTGCTCAAAGAACATACCCACATAAGTAGGAGCTCATAACACTCAGAATTCAATTCATATGACCTACGATCATCTCGGTGATGTGTTTGTATTTCCTTTAACAATCTTACAAGAAATGTGTAAAACACATCGTTGTCCAATCCTATGCAATCTCATTTCTTATGATACCACCACACACATGTTACCACATGAATGATTCAGATAAGACAATTTGTAACATTTAAAAAGTGGATCATATAAACAGTATACCAGGATAAGGTCTTCAACCATACCCATATACTGTGGACAATTTAAGCCACTACTCTCCTTTGGTATGTCTGATACATAGCAAGTTTAAAAGCACATCTAGTGGATAAGGAGCAATTAGATATTGAATGTTGCTAAATATGACAAGATGCACAAATAATATTTAAGTTTATCATATTAACATCACTAGAGTTTACATGACGTCACGAGGTTAGAACATAAATCCCAACAATTTGAAGTATGCTTATCTAGGTGAAAATTAAATAGTGCAAAGTATTATTGTAGTATATTTACTGCTAGAAGATGGAGATCAGTTAATTAAGTTGTTGAAGCAGTGTAAAAAGGCCATTGGTTGGACCTTGGCAGACATTCAAGGAATCAGTTCATCTTTTTGCATGCATAAGATCAATTTGAAAGATGGAATTTTAAGTCTGTTGAGAAACAAAGATGGTTAAATCTGGCTATGAAAGAAGTTGTGAAGAAAGAAGCCAACAAGTGGTTAAATGCTAAAATTATTTACCCTAATGCAAATAGAAGTTGGGTTAGTCCAATTCAAAGTCTGCTCAAGAAGGGTTGAATGGCTGTGATTACTCGTGAAGTCAATGAACTTATTCCTACCAAGATAGTGACAGGTTGGAGGATGTGTATGGATTACAAGAAGCTAAACACAACTACTCATAAGGATCATTTCACTCTACCCTTTATTGACCAGATGTTGGATAGGCTCGTAGGTCAAGCTTATTACAACTTTGGATGGTTATTATGGTTATAACCAAATTACCATAGCCCTAAAAAATCAAGAGAAAATCACCTTTACTTGCCCTTAGGTACATTTGTGTTCAAAAGAATGCCGTTTGGTCTCTACAATACCCCCAACAACTTTCTAGAGGTGTATGATGGCTATTTGTTTTTTTGATATGGTTGAGTCCATCATAGAATTGTTTATGAACAATTTCTCAGTCTTTTGGAGTTCATTCAACACGTGCTTAGACAATCTTGGTAAAGTTCTAAAGAGATGTGAAGAGACAAACCTAGTTTTGAATGGGAAAAATGTCACTTCATGATGAAGAAAGGAATTGTTCTAGGATGCGGGATTTGTGGGAAAAAAAGAAAGAATTTGACAGAGCCAAAATTGAGATCATTGAGAAGATGAAACCTCCAACTTTGTATGTTATTGGAAGCTAATAGATCATTTGAGTTTAATGCAGATTGTTTGGAAGCTTTTCAAATCCTTAAGAAGGCATTAATTACCACACCAATCATTTCATCACCTAATTGGAGTTTACCCTTCGAGCTGATGTGTGATGCAAGTGATTATACTGTTAGAGCAATGCGGGGACAGAAGCATGACAAAGTGATCATTCAATCTATTACGCCAGCAAAACTTTGAATGAAGCAGAACTGAATTACACAACAACAAAAAAAAGAGCTTTTAGCAGTACTTTTTACTTTCGAGAAGTTTAGACCATACCTTGTAGGTTTTGAAGTTACTATATTTACGGATTATGCAGCTATTTGATTCTTGATGTCAAAGAAGGATACAAAGCCAAGGCTTATTTGATTGGTTTTGTAATTGCAAGAGTTTGACATAAACATCAACGACAAGAAGAGATCAGAAAACTATATTGTACAACATCTTTCATGAATGCAGCAGACAAATCAAATGATGTAGCAACCAGAGATACGTGACTGTTTCCCTGATAAACAATTATTTATAGTAGCTCATATTATAGATGTTGAGATACCTTGGTTTGCAAGTATTTCCAATTATCTTGCTAGTGGACTATTAGCTCCAAATTTGACGAAGCAACAACTAAAGACATTTCTTCATGGTGTGTGCTACTATTTTTGGGATGGTCCATTCAGCTACAGACAATGTGTTGATGGAATAGTAAGAATATGTGTTTCCCCATTAGAGGTTCCAGTATGTTGAAGCAATGTCATATAGCACTCTATGGAGGACACTTTGAAGGAAAAGAACTATAGCAAAGGCATTGCGATCAGGATATTTTTTGTCATTGATGTTTAAGGACGCTCATTTATTCAATCAAACATGTGACAAGTGCTAGAGAAAATGAAATTTGGGAGTAAAGGATGAGATGCCACTGACATTTATTTTGGAGATAGAGTAATTTGATGTCTGGGGGATTGATTTTATAGGAATGTTTTCCCCTTCGAATGGAAACTATTATATTTTGCTAGCTATTAATCATGTGTCCAAATGGGTGGAAGTAATTGCTTGTGTGTAGAATGATGCTAAAAAAAATTCAAAATTCCTCCAAAAGAATGTCTTCAATCGTTTTGGTACTTTACGCGCTCTTAAGTGACAAAAGATCTCATTTTATCAATAGGATCCTAAGTACCTTATTGGCAAAGTATGGTATCAGACACAAAGTATCTACCCTTTATCACCCTCAAGCCAATGGTCAAGCTGAGGTGTCCTATAGGAAGATTAAGGGAATCCTCGAAAAGGTTGTTAACTCGAATAAGAAGGATTTATCTTTCAGATTACTAGATACTCTTTGGGCATATAGAGCTGCATTCAAGACACACTTAGGAATGTCACCTTATATGTTGTTCTACGGTAAGGCATGTCATTTGCCTCTACAGTTAGAGCACAAAGCATTTTAGATTTTAAAGAATATGAATTTTGACACCAATGCTACTAGAGCAACGAGATTTCTACAGTTAAATGAATTGGAGGAGCTTCACAACTTTTCCCATGAGAATACAATAATTTACATGGACAAGGCTAAAGTGTGGTATGATAAGAGATTGATTTCGAAAAGGTTTGAGAGAGGACACATAGGTTCTTTTGTGCAACTCAAAACTTAAGCTATTTCTTGGAAAATCAAGTTTTGTTGGTCTAAATGTTTCACTATTCTGGAAGTTTTTCCATATAGATCTATCTTGTTGAGAGGTGAAAATGATGAGTGAGACTTCAAAGTCAATGGGTAGAGGATCAAGTATCATTAGGGAGAAAGCTTTTTTTTGGAAATGTGCTTCTCTCAAATTGCTAGATTTATGATAGAGCATGAACATTAGGGAGTAATTTTTTAGCATAACGATAACTACTTTTTGCTAACCTTTTTAAATTTCATTTTGCTTTATTTTCGAAACATTTTTAGGATTAGTTACATTTGAATTTAAATTTTCGTTTCAATTTAAATTTGTTTTAGATTAGATTTCGTTTCTTTTAATTAATTATTTTTTAATGTAAATTTGCATTTATGATTTACGATTAATCAAATTAGATTTTATCTTTTATTTTGATTTGATTTTGTGATTCGGTTTAAATAAATTCGGCTCAAATAAAATTCAAATTGGATTTGATTTTTTCACACTTATCTCTAATTTTTATTTAATTTTCTTGTTGGGTTTTTATGTCCTAAAACTCATGGCATGTAAACGTTGTAAACATATTCTTTTATCAATAAAGTGGTTATTGTAGTTATTCAGTAAAGTTGTTATTGAATAAAGTAAATAATTATGCATAACTCTATAAATCCCAAAAACTAAGAACCCATGGGTATACTACGAGTACTTGAACTTTATGTGGAGACATAAACATGGATCAACTTCAAGTAAATAGCCAAAACGGTGAATAGTATAAGGATTAGGTTCGGTACCTTATCTTGGGGACACTATAGAACGCGACCCACTTTGTATATGATACAAACGATGTGATCCTGAGTCGTTCATGTGGAGACATGCGAGTGAGGGTGTTCTATGCAATGAGTTTGCATAAGACCGGACAACGAAATAGTCATTGTTTCTTTATAATGCGTTCACTGATAAACACTGACTAGTTTCAAATTGATGACCTAGGTAACTCGATCTTAATTATGAGCTAACTATGAACTCCTATTTATTCAGGATTATCTAAGATTTGAATGGGTGAGAGAGGCTCTTCATCGCCTGCTCAATATGCCTCCCATTTTAGGGGTAAGACTGGGTAGATAGCTGGGGACATAGTTCACTCCTAATGGACCTATAGATCATGAGCTCCAATGATCCGAGATTAACCGATTAAACTCTTTAACCTAGTTGACCAACATTCGTTAACTAACGAGTCACACCACTAAAGCCCGTAGCTGCACTCTCCTCACTATAGATATATTTCTTTCCATTCAATATAACGATGATCAGTAAGTCGACCCTTCACAAGTTGTTCGTAAACTCAGATAGGTCAAATTACCATTTTACTCTTAGATTACCTTTTATTCCTTAAGTACCACTGACCCTCTAATGAACAATGAATTTGTGATCCAACCGCCAAACCGTTTACCTCTCGGGCGAATGAGAGGGTCGGGCCCCTTGTTAAAGACCTAGAATCAGCACTTATGGGAACAACCTATCTACTATCCCTAAAGTCTGGTAGGAGTGAACTTTATCTTGGAGGACTATGTCTTCAACTATCTACCCAGTCTTACCCATGAAATGCGGGAATATTGAGCAGGCGATGATGAGCCTCTCTCACCCATGCAGATCTAAGGATAATCTTGAATAAACAAGAGTTCATAGTTAGCTCAGAATTAAGATCGAGTTACCTAGGTCATCGATTTGAAACTAGTCAGTGTAAACCCATGTAACGATCGGGTTGACGAATAACCCTCCTACTATGTCGAGGCTCTCTCAACTCTTGAGAGGGATGATACTGATCATAGATATTAGTTATATCAACTCCTCTTATTAATGGACCAACTTTATCAAAAACTCTTGTTTATTTTTCTGTAGTTCTTCGGAAATCTCATTCAATACTAGTTTGCCGCGAGGTTTATGATCTCTCATGTGATCTTCCTCCAACGTAGCATTTGTTGACACAAATAATTTATTTTCTTGAGGATCATAAAATAGACCACCTTTTGTTTCCTTGGGATAGCCTACAAATAAGCATAATTTTGAACGGTGTTCCAATTTCTTTGCGTTTTGCACTAATACATGTCTTGGGCATCCCCAGATCCTAAAGTGACGTAAACTTCCTTTGTGTCCCCTCCACAACTCATAAGGTGTTTCTGAAACACTCTTTGAGGGAATGTTGTTCAAAATGTATATTGCAGCCTCTACTACATATCCCTAAACGAACTAGGCAACTAAGCATAGCTTATCATCAATCGAACCATGTATAACAAGGTTCTTTTCTCCTTTTGGATACACCATTTTGCCGAGGCATACCGGGTGCAGAGAGTTGAGACATAATTCCATGTTATAACAAATAGTCTTGGAATCTCAAGTCCATGTACTCTCCACTTTGATCTGATTGAAGTGTCTTAATGGCTTTTCCTAATAGGTTCTCAACCTCAGCCTTGTATTCCTTGAACTTTTCAAGGGTTTCAGACTTATAATGCATTAGGAAAATATAACCATACCTTGAATAATCATAAAAAAAGCTGACGAAATTTCATACGCTCGTTGAGCCTTAACATTCATCGGACCACAGAGATCTGAATGTATAAGTTCTAAGGGTTCTTTGGCTCTAAGACCATTTCCCGTAAAAGATCCTTTGGTCATCTTACCCTCAAGAAATGATTCACATGGCAGTAAAGAGTTGTCTTCTAACTGATATAGGAGTCCACTCTTGACCAATCTCCCAATCCTATTGAGATTAATGTGACCAAGTCTTAAGTGCCAAAGATAGGTGTTGT
>JAOANK020001907.1:0-10017 GCA_026257165.2 Telfairia occidentalis | reverse complement strand
ATATTGATTATAAGTAGTTGATTCTTTTACCTTTATATATATATATATATATATTACAAGTAGTATATAATTGATTCTTTTAATTTTTAGGTCTTCATGCTTGACATTTAACAATTTAAGGTAATAAATTCACGCTAATCTTTATAAAATTCAAAGTAGAATGAATCTAGTGGAGAAAGAAAAAGAAAAATTATTGATTTATCACTGACTATTGATAGACTTATATTACTGATAGATATAAAAATTGTATATTAGTGATAGACATATATCACTGGATAGAAGTAAAAATAATAGTCTATTAATGATAGACGTTTATCACTCATTGAAGTAAAAATGGTCTATCACAGATTGAAAATGGGTTGTCACTACTTGAAGTAAAACTAGTATCTCAACAATAGAATTTTCAATATTTGTCATATTTGCAAATTATTTTTCTATGTAACATATTTGTAAATATGACAACAAATTTTGACATCCATTGTAATTTTCCTATATTAGGTTATTTTGAGATTAGATGAGTTGAACGTAATTGTTGAAATTTGCGCTTAAAACTAGTTCTCCTAGCGTACCTTAGTTGTCAATTTATTGGCACAACCCAATCATATAATTACTAAATAAATATAGTTATAGAGTAATTGCATAAACTTATTAGATGATAAATACACACAACCTCAAGCTTAAAAGATATACATTTGTCTACAAAATGGTAGTACCACGTAGCTGAGGACAGAAGTCACTCAGGTTTTTGGTATTTGTCCTTGGACGATTTGAAGCAACATAATGATCATCTATTTAACACTCATAAAACCTTCAAGGAGGATCTGATCGAGTGGGCAATTAATTATGCGGACAAAACAAGATGCAATGGACTACTTTTAATGACGCAGAAACAAACTCAACAAAATGGCTGAGTACAACTAGATAGGGGGAAGACACACACAGCAAGATAGAGAGAAATGGTAGCCACCATATGTCAATATATGCACAAATTCAACACCAGACATGTCGGCTATGGTGCAATTATGCGTGATTCTAAGGGTGAGGTAATTGCTTCGTTCGATCATTTTCAGCTATTGACAGAATCAATGGAGCTGGCAGAAGCACTAGCTCTCAAAAAGGGTATCATCATGGCGAAAGAAGCAGGTATTTGGCCTTTGTATGGCAGAAATTGACTCAAACATAATATAAAAAATACTTCAAGGCATAGAGAAGTATGATAATGAGACCCAAATTTTCATAGAAAAGATCTGGAAACTAAAAAAAATGTAGTAGTAATGGATTTTTTTTTTTTTTTAACAGGCAGAGATATAGCACCAAAGGAGCTCATTCCCATGTTGTCTACATTTATTATGTTGTACAAAGATAAGCTAGGCTTCCATGGAGGCTCTAGTTGACGTTTATTTATTTATTATTATTTTTTTCATATTTTTCTATTGTACTAAAAAGAAAAACAAACAACAACCTCAAAAGTTCATAAACTAAATTTATAATTTAACCAAAAATATCAATATACTCTAACTTACCTAAACTCTTTGAGATATGAGTAATTCAACATAGTATTAGTATTGATATTGAAATAGAAGGTCTCCTATTCACATCCATGCAACATCAGTTACTTCCTAATTCATATTAATAGTCCACTTGTTTATGTGGGGGAGCGTTAAAAAATATACTGATGGTAAACATAGGATAAATTACATATTTTGTCTTTATAATTTTGATATTGTTATCTACTTAATTAGTCTATGAATTTCAAAAAAATCCAATTTCATTCATAAAATTTAAACTATATATTCTAGTTTGACAAAATTTTAATAGGACACTCAATTCTTAAAATTTAAATTAGCTAGTGTGACGTTAGCAATGCACTATATAGATATAGGAGATTGATTGAGCAAACGTGATGGCCATGTAAAATGCTCAATTAATTTCTCAAATATAATCTATCCTAATTACCTCCCCATTTGTTCAACTTATTTTTATACAACACAATCTCTTATCTATGTTTCAAATATATGTAGTATGACGTTTGTGTTCCATCACTTATTGGTGTTAATAACACATGACTATAGATAAACATAACTCGAAATCCAAACACAAATTTAGAACTTTTTGATTAAATTACAACTAAACTTCTAGTTTGTGTATAATAGGAGGTCTTTAATCTTTAAAAAGTGTCAAATAAGTCTTTAAACTTTCAATTTAATCAAACTTTTGTGAGGATTAATTGTACATAATATAATTCTTATAGTACAAAGATAATATGTAAATTAATCTAAGTAAACACTAATGTGTTCATTTTAAATTTTCGTGTATAATTATAATTTAATTTGATGATATGTATAATAGTTTGACTGTCAAAATTCTTTCATTGTGATACATGAACATATCGGATTGTGCTAGCTTATAATATATTTTTAGACATGTGTATATGTTTAGAATTTTAAGTTATAAGTCAATCGGAGCATAGTTCTTAGTGGATAAGACACTTACTACTATCGCAAAAGGTAATGATTCAATCACTCAACTCCACAATTGTTGAACTAAAAAAGAAAGAATATTAGATTATGAAATTATCTAATTAAATAACTTTGAACTCATGAGTTATGTTCATGTTAAAAATCGTCATATTTAAGTTTGAGTGGGTTTGATTTGATTTGTTATAATTATTTATTCTACTACTTTAACATAAAATAGTTAGAAAGATACAATGTTAAGGATTTTATAGGTATTTTCTTTTAGTTCAACAAACATGTGAGGGTGGGTAGTAGATGTCTTAGAGAGATTGCATATTTACAATTGTTGTGGGTAGTTGTTAGTTTGTCACGTAGAATGTCGTGATGCTACCAAGTGGAAAAGTGGTTTAAAGAAGGTAACAGACATGAGTTGAGGTAGGAAGTACCTCAGTGGTATGTGCAAAATGACACCTTAGATATATCCGAATTGGGACTTACCTCGGTGTACGACATACGGAGCTTTGTCGACACGGTACTTTGGTACGGAAGGGGACAACCAATTAGGTATAAAATGCCTAGGCTGTAGGATTGTCACCACAAGTTTTTTTTTTATTTAAATAGTGATGTACACCTTCTTGAGAAATAAATCAAAATAAATCTTAACAATTCATGGAAGCAAATAACAAACTAGGTCCAAACTTAATAGTCTTGGGTTTATTTTGAATTCCCAAGCACACAACCCACAAATCAGATCAAAAGATTAATAAAACTGAAAATAAAGAGATTCAGGGAAGAGGCACTTGACACTGAGATTTATACTGGTTCACCCCAACAATAAAAGGGCTAAGTCTAGTTCCTACACCAGCAAGTTCCACTAAATCAACTGAAGATTATAATGGATAAACACTCAATTAACCTCGCCATACAATCTCGCTCTTAGTGTTCTTGGTTAGCAAAACCAATACAAAAGAACACTGTTTAATTAAAAGGATCCACACACCTCTCTCTCACAAAAACACTCACTCTAGATATCTACATCTCTAGATTTCTAGATTTCTATATGTTTTTCTATGTGTATAGATTTCTGAAGTTATGAGTGTTTTTATAAAGGCTCACACCAAAATTTAATAGGAAAAGAAAAATGTTGCAAACCAAATCCTAGAACGAAAATGTGGTTTTATAGATTTCCTTCTTCGGTTTTGGTTCCACTTTTCTCAATAGTCCCCTATGGACAGTAAGAAATTTCAGCTTGTCAAATCTTCCTCGATTCGTTTTCCTCAATCATTGTACGACGATTCTCCACGATCAAAGCTCGATTGATGAATTGGGCTCCACATCTTAACAATCTCCCACTTAGAGACTATTCATCAAATAAGTCCAACTCCAATTTTACTTCAGCAAAATAACTAGTTCTGACTTCTCTGCAAGATAATCAAGAAACTTGTAACAACAAAAAATGTCAAAAAAATAAATTCAGTTCATATCTGTGATTGACACCAAGGCATGAGTCATCTACGTCAGCTTGTCTCCTAGACGTAAAGAGACATAGCCCATGTACTCCCACTCGAACTAAGTAGTGTCAGGCAACATCTTCAGCTTCAACTACATGTTAGAGAAGATGTCATTCATAAATTGCTTCACCCTATCATTAAAGCTAGCTGCCAGGATTGAGTAACTCTCACTGACTCCAATATCCCTCTAAGTCTCCACTGATGCAACAAGTCTCCTTGAAGGCTTCATCGAATCATGTCGTCTGCCAATTGAGGTATTTTGACAACCCTCCATACTGAATTCCTCATTCGCTTTGCTCAATTGCCCTTTCGATGAACATTAATCTCCTCAATCAATATTGGTTGTCATTGCTCCTTGTGCAACTTTGCCTCTTTGCAAATCATCTGCAATTTTAACTTGCAACCACTGTTTCTCCAGTCTTCTAACAACTCTCAAATCAACTTTGTATAGTGCAAACTGTCTGTGGCCTACTGCCACCAAATCTGACCCTCTAGTGAGTCTCCACGAGCCATTGCTAAACTCACTCCTATAACCCTCATCATCTAACTCACCAACTGAGATAAGATTCAATTTGATGCTAGAAACATACCTAACACCTCGAATCATCAATGAGCTCCCACTATCTGTTTTCAGCCTAATGTCTCTAATCATTCTCGATATAGAAACCTTATCATTCCTCATCCTTAATGAGCCTTAATCGCCTGGAGTAAAGGAGGTGAACAATTTTCTATTTGAAGCTATATGTATCGAAGTTGCACTATCTACGACCTACCTTGATGAGAAGTTTTCAAATTTTGTGTTACTTTCAACACAATTCAAGGCATCATGTTCTACCACATTTCCCTGTAACTTGACCAGGTCATCGCTCATTTGTTTGCACTTGGACTTAATGTGACCCTTCTTATGACAATAATGATACTCTACATTTTTCAACCAGTCTCTTCTATTACTAATACCACCGTTGTTATTGCTACGCCACTTCTCCACAACTTTTTCCTTACTCTTACTAACAACCAATGCTGACCCAAAAGTAGACTCTTTATTAGAACTACTACCCTTCTTACGAAATCCTTCAGCAACTACGATATCACAAATCTTAGAAAACTTAAGACTACCACTTCCTAATGAATTCATAGTTTCCCAACTATCAGGCAAAGAGGATAAAAGTAGAACAACATTAACCTCATAAGAAAAAGTGGTATTAGTAGACTCTAACTGATTTCTCAGATTTGTCATCTCACTTATGTGAGCATTGACTGAACTATCCTCATCCGTTCTATATGTGCAATATAGCATAACGAGATAACATTTATTGTGGCAGAAGGCTTTTCATTAACTGTTTGTCAAAGCCTCCATCAAGTCTTTTGCAACTATCTCATTTGCCACCAAACTTGCAACTTCCTTTGAAAATGCCAACTTTGATAATAGCCTCTGCTTGTTCATTCAAAGTTTCCTAGTTTTCATCATCCATTCTCTTTAGTCTCTTCTTCAAATCTTTGTGAACTTTATTGTAAGTCGAAAAGCTTGAATCTGCATCTCCCAGTAACTGAAATCTTGTCTACTTGTGAACTGATGCATAAATCTATCTCCCATTGCTCCTGAACCTGAAAGCTTTGATACCAATTGTTGGAAAATAAATCAAAATAAATTTAAACAATTCACGAAAGCAAATAACAAACTCGACCCAAACTTAATAGCCTAAGAGTTTATTTTGAATTCTCAAGCGCACAACCTACAAATCAGAACACAAGATTAATAAAATTGAAAATAAAGAGATTCAGGAAAAGAGACATTTGACACCGAGATTTATACTGGTTCACCCCAACAATAAAAGGGCTACGTCCAATTTCTGGAATGGAGGTTTTACTAAATCAGCCGAAGATTACAACGGAGAAACACCTAATTAACCTCGTCATACAATCTCGCTCTTAGTGTTCTTGGTTAGCAAAACCAATACCAAAAAATACTCTCTAAAAGGGTCCACACATATTTCTCTCACAAAAAAACACTCACTCTAGATATCTACATCTCTAGATTTCTAAATTTCTATTTGTGTTTCAGTGTGTATAAATCTCTGGAGTTATAGGTGTATTTATAGAGGTTCACACCAAAACTTAATAGGAAAATGAAAATGTTGCAAACCAAATCTTAGAAGTAAAATGTGATTTTATAGATTGTCCTCTTCAGTTTAGGTTCCACTTTTCTCAACAGTCCTCTCTAGACATCAAGAAATTTCAACTTGTCAAATCTTCCCCGATTTGTCTTCCTCGATCACTGTACAACGATTCTCTACGATCAAAGCTTGATTGATGAATTTAGCTCCACATCTTAACACACCTCATACATAGGCACAATATCCTAAATGAGTGCTTAGCTCGACATTACTTCAGCTTTATATTAACTTAAGCATCGAAGAGTGTTGGGCACATCACCACGCACGCATGAATTGCCTTTGCAAGGTGATCACCTCAACATACATTGGTCACCTCAGCTCAACACTTTGCGGAAACCTTGTTTGGGGTGACTCATCCAATCAAATTCTTACACGAACAATAAATTTAGTTATTATAATTGATTTTTTTTTAATATAAAGTGTTAAATAAATGACTAACATGATACATGTTCTTTGAATTTATTTTATAGATACAAATGTGTACGAATATTTAAAACCATATGTTATACGAGGGGATGGATTCATATCTTCGCCAAATGATTAGGGAAAAATATATAACAAATAAGGTTTTACAAAAAGCTTAAGATAATAAATAACATTTGAAAATTGATAAATTACAATATAATATTAAAAAGTTTTTGGATCCTATGGTTTTGAAAAGTTCCAACTTAATTTTTATACCACGTTAAATCTCACCAATTTTCGTAATACCATTTGTTACTCGTAAAAGAAACTCAACCGTCTTTCATCTGAAGGAAAAAAAAAAAACAAATGAACCCAACCAATTTAGGATTGTATTTCTGTGACAAAAGTGGCAGCCTTTGTAAATAAAAGAAATGCAAAGGGCGTCTTGATAATTTCGACAATCCATCTCCTGAATTTACATCCACGGTCAGGATTGCATTGGCGTGGATAATTAGTATTTTTATTATGATCATTAAATTGTGGGACGAAGACAACAAAAATATTTGACAAGAGAGTTGCATTAAGGATACGGTCTGTAATACAGAAGCAACATGACATTCAATCACTGTTTGCCACGTATCCCCTAAAATATTCCTTTCCCGGATCTATGCTGACCTGGCGCCTTCTGATTGGTTTGTCCTCGGAAATATCACACATTTCTTAACCAAGCGCTCAATAGGGGTCATTTCCAGAATTTTATAATTTACAACTTTTTTTGAGTACATAATTTACAATTTTTTTTTTGAAAAATACATAATTTACAAAATTATACTTTAATTAATTAAACATGTTTAATATTTAAGTGGACAGATGTCAAAATTCAGTAATGATATTTATATATATTTATATTGATACAAAAGATAAAAAAGTGGCTTGTGAATAGTTTTACCCTCGATTTAACATTTTATAACTATTTCCTCTTCAAATAAGTAATATAATAATGTTAATACATCTAGATAAATAAAAATTTTTAGCCTTAAGGAGCCATTCGTTTGGTGGAAATTCGAGATTTCCATGAGTTGGGCACCCAGGCTACCCCATTTATTTTGGGGTAATCTTGAATATCCAAGTGTCTCGAGATGCCCATACGTGGGACATCTATTCAATTTCTGATGCCGTTTTGAAATGTGGGATTTTAAGATTCTCATGTCGAGGGCGTTCTCTATATATTTCTTCTTCCATCAATTTTTTTTTTATTTTAAACTTTTTATATTATATTTAAAAATAAATTATTGTATTCATAGACTTAGATAATATAATTGACAATTAACTATATTTATATTTTACATTTATATATAAAATCAATGTTAGTTGAAAATATATCTCAATTTATTTTTCCTTTGAAATGTAAAGTGAAATATTCCTTTTATATGTCTTTCTAGTAGTTCATATTTTTATTATATGTGAGTTTTCTCTACATCTCTTGAAAATGATTTTTTTAGTTATTTATTTGTATTTTCTCTTAAAATTAAGAACTGATAGCAAATATAACAATTGAGTATAAAATAATAGCATCTATAGCAAATAAATAAAAGAATTTGCAAATATGCCAAAAAAATTGCCTTTTTTTTAAAAAAAATAATAATCTATCAACGATAGACTAGTATGACTGTTAGATTTAAATAACAACATAAATTTAGTCTATCAGCGATAGACTTCTATCAATGATAGAATATATATTATGTTGTGATTTAAGTCTATCAAAGATACAAGTCTATTGCTGATTGACTGAATTCTATCACTTAAGTTAGTTTGTATAGTGTTTCTTCACCTTCAAATCTCATAAGGTCTGATTATAATTTAGCTTATTACTTATATGTTTTAATTTGTTAGTCTATAACTTTTGATTTAGAAGTTATGTTTCTTCATTTAAGTTTTTTTTTAAAATTATTATTATTATTATTTTAAAGTTCTTAATTGTTACCGTATAAGTTGTGATTTATAATTTTTTTTTTTGTAAGTTATGACTTATTAGTTTAAAGTTCATTTCTATTTTTTTCATTTATAGTCTATAGATTGGATTTTCTGTTAGACTTAAATAAAATCATAAATTTAGTCTATAGCGATAAACATCTATATATCAATGATAGTCTATATATTAAAATGACTACATTGTCATGTATTTTTAAATTTTTCTAGGTTGAATGGAGAATCAAACAAAAATGGACATGATCTTAGAAAACAGAAAGAAAAAATCAAGTGGTGAATGTAAGAAAAATATGTTTTTGCTATTTAAGGAAGTATTTTTTTTAGGTTGTGATTTAAGTCTATCTCTAATAGACCGTCTATCAGTCTATGATAAAAAGTCTATCACTGATAGATTTAAGTCTATTAGTGATATCAACTTATCAATATTTTTGTCCTCGTATTGGTCACATTTGTAAAACATGTAAATTTCCATAAGTTGTAAAATGATCTAATATCAATGATTGACTTTTTTATATTGATTATAAGTAGTTGATTCTTTTACGCTTTTTTTTTTAATATTATAAGTAGTCTATCATTGATAAAAGTCTATCATATTATAAGTAGTCTATCAATTATTCTTTTATTTTTAAGTCTTCATGCTTGACATTTAACAATTTGAGGTAATAAATTCACGCTAATCTTTATAGAATTTCAATAAGAATGAATCTAACAGAGAAAGAAAAAGAAAAATTATTGATTTAGAGAAAAATTATTGATAGACTTATATTACTGATAAATGTAAAAATTGTTTATTAGTGATAGACATATCACTGATAGAAGTAAAACTCATAATTGATATAGACGTTTATCACTCATTGAATTAAAAAAGGTTTGTCATTGATTGAAGTAAAATTGATCTATTGGTGATAAATTTCTATCACTAATTGACATGAAACTGGTCTATCAGCTATATATGAAATTTTCAATATTTGTCATATTTGCAAATTATTATTTTATATGACATATTTGCAAATATGACAACAAATTTTGACATCCACTATAATTTTCCTAAAATTAATACTAAACATACATTTCAAAAGACATAAAACAAAATCAATTACAAACAATTATGATTCCTCTAACAAAAATCTAATTTGATAATGTGGTAAATATAATCCACTAAAACACATCAATTATATCAATGGTCGATTTTAGCGGAAAAAAAATAAATTCAAACTTAAATTAATATTTAATATTAAATAATTCATTAAAAATTCTCAAATTAATATAAGTTAATTTGTTTTAAAAAATCACAAATAAAATTAATATAAACTAAACTAACATAAAAATAAAATACTAAATTAATAAAGACTAAAATATTATATAAATTTAAATTTTACTAAACTGATATATAAAATACCTAAAAATTGATAAGGGCATTATTGGTATAATACATAATCTCGTGATATTCCCATACACAAATCTTTCAAAACAATCACAGTC
>JAOANK020001897.1:0-10017 GCA_026257165.2 Telfairia occidentalis | reverse complement strand
AACAACTCGTCTCTCAATTTTAGTTCTCTTTCAACCAAAATCCTTTTACTATGGATGAATTTATTTTCCTTCTCCCTTCCTTTTTTCTTCCTTTATAATCCTCCATAATCCAAAAACTATTTTCTTTTTCTTAGGCAAAAAAACAATCCATCACTTGAGTTTCCTTTCTATAAAAATTGAAATTAAAACACTATAAATACTTACCAAAACTCAACTCTTTGATGCTTCTTTCCTTCCTCTTTTCCTTTGTCTTCTTCTTCTTCCTCTTCTTCCTCCTCTCTTCTTCTTCTTCTTCTTCTTCCTCTTCTTTTTCATATTTATCCCCTCTTTTCTTAAAAAAAAATTTGAACTTATCTCTTCTTTTTCCAATAAAACAAAACATTTTTATTACTTTCTTTTTTTATATATATAATAAATTAAATACCCACATGTGGCCAAATTACCCCACATGTCAAATATTTTTTTTCTTTTTCTTTTTCTTTTTAAACTAAACTCAAAAAGACTATAATGCCTTCACATTTCTTTACTGTGATTTGTTGCTCCATAATTGAAAATTTTGTACAAAAGATGTACTTGGTAATGTATTATGTTAATTCTTTAAATAATAAATTGTTATATGTTATTTATTTGTATGCAGAAAGGTGTATTGATTCTTAAGAATGAATGTTTTTCATTGTAGATACTCTTACTTAAGGGTATGTTGTGTTTAATCCAGGAAAGAAGGGGACAAGTTGGATGATTTCCAATCTATTATTCAAATTTATTTCTTTCAATTTTTTTTATTATACAAGTTGTTCGAATGTACCTACTTTAGTCTTTCATGTTTGTTTAAATGAAAAATAGAACTATTTGGTTTATTATTTATTGTGTTTAGATGCACTCTTTCACTCTTTTATGTTATTATATTTCCTAGTTACTTGGATATTTTTGTATCCAATTGAGATGTTTGTTTCATTACTTGATTAATACTCCCAAATGTGTGGTTAGTAGCTTTCCATCCAAATTTTGGAGTCACAGAGTGTAAAGGGGCTGCTAGTCTCTTGACTACACACTTCTTCAATCACCTATATTATGATTTATATAAAGTTCTGATTTGGTTTTCATTTGTTGTTGTTGTATCTGCTCTGTTATTCTAGTGTCGATGTGCTGACATGCTAGCTTTCTTTCAACAAGTTGAGCTTCAAGTTCTTTAACCTTGTCTTGTAGATTTTTGTTCTTCTAATCTTTTTCCTTCATCTTCAAGTCTAATCCACAAATTGTTTCTTCCATCTTTCTAACTTGTAGATCTTTACTCTTCATTTCCTGTTTTGTTTTCTCAGCCATCTGTTTGCATTTGAGGAATTCCAGCATATAAGTGGACATAAGTCAAAGATTCTTTTGGAGTACACTTGTTTCACTAAATGAAACAAAGATTTCCTTCAAAAGATTCATATTCTATGCTTGAAAACCTATTTTCTTGTCTCCTTTTATTTTGTATAAACTTCTTACAAAACCTACATCTTTTAGTTGAGTTTTGTCCATTAAGTTCACATTATTCGTGTTTTTGCATGCATAAGCTAGAATAGTGTGATTTCCATTGCTTATTCTAAAAACCTATATGCTTGTGTTGACTCTTTCTAGATGAATGATCATTCTAGTCTAGCATTTGAGAATTTATTGTGTGTTTTTTACTTGATTGTACAAAATATTCCACCTCCAAAAACCTTGGAAATTCCAATGACTTTCATATAGCTCTAGGAGGCATGTTCTATAGCAAAAGTTTATAAAGTAATGGAAATATTAGAATAAGAGAAAAGAAAATGAGAATTAGTTCTTATTTTCATTACATAATCAAGACTGATTTATATTCCTCAGTGCCTTCGGTTGGATCAAACAAGCAAGGTGGATCCTTTGTTGTTGGATATAATCTCAAAGAATAGAGTATCCCACAATGTGTGTAGCAACAATTTGGGTACGTGAGTATGTCCAATGTTTACTCAAATGGACACTAGTAAACTAGTTTCAGTACGTCATAATTTTCTTTATATTCCTCTGTGAAATGTTATGTTTATGTACTTTATTTTCAACTTTTAGAAGTTTTGGCCTTTAATTTTGATGATTTGGAACAATTTGTTTCATTTTCTCTAATCTTCAATGATTATATGTTTGCCTCAGCAAGGATGACACTCACACTATAGATATATTTCTGTGTCCATGGATTTAATCAATCAACAATAAGTCGACCCTTCACAATTGCTCGTAATCACAGTTGGGTAAAATTACCGTTTTACCCCTATGTTACCTCTAACTTCTTATTTACAACCGATACCTCTAATTAACAATATAGTCATAGTCCAACTATGAGTTAGACCCCTCTCTGGCCAATGAGAGGGTGAGGCGCCTCATTGTTCAAGTCTTGGTATCAACTCTTAAGGGAACAATTCTAAATGAGTAAATTCCAATCTTGTGCAGTTGAGTTCCCAGTTCCCTATTCAAACAAATCCCAAAGAAGGTAGGCTTATTGAATCGGCGTATCTGGCCACTCTCACCCATACTAAACAAAGGATTGCCTTCATAGACAAGAGTTTACAACTGACATGTGGAGCATCGAGGGCAGCGTTGAGTAGTGTCTCGATGTTGATGGCCTTCCAATGTGCGCGCACCATAGCCCAACTTTGAGACGCTTAGCCTCATGTTTTCACTTAAGTTGGGCCCCATTTCTTCGTTCCTTACTGTTTTTGCTCTTCTTGGGCTCGTTTTTCAACTCAAACTGCCCCGAATCCAAATTTTTGCATCTTATTGCTGGTTCCTAAAGTTCAACAATAAACGCATCAAGGTACACCTGAAAGCCAATAAAACTACTTGAATTTATGTCATAAAATAACACTTTTTGGAGTGCTATCAACTACCCGAAACTTAGAGTTTTGCTAGTCCTGAGCAAAAATAAAATTCAAATATATAAGAGAACTTCAATTCTTGCATACTTAAGACTCCTAACTGAATGGACGAGGACATGTAATGAGCACAATAAACGAGACGTTCAGACATATTCTATTAGTAAGAAAGACAAAAAATAAATCTTAATCTTTCTTGTGTGTGTGTGTGAAAATCCATCCCATTCGAGTCCCTACTAGCTCGGGGTGCATTTAATGAAGTTTTTCCCAAGATGCCCCTACTCTGGAACTAAATTAAACTCAAGTGAGTGTTTCTAATTTAAGGTAGTTTTTTCTTTCTTTGTCTTGCTTTTCTTTTTCTTTTTCTTTTCATTTTTTTCTTTCTTTCGCTAGAAGGAAATGATGTATCACCTTCATTCTGGGTTACGCTCGCTTCCTAGGCGCTGAGTATCCAACTATGAGCAATACAACAAACCCTTCCTATTTGCTAAAAGAGAAGCCTAGTTAAGACATGCTACCTTTATTCTGGCTTACCCCTACTTCCTAGGAGCTGAGTATCCAACTACGAGCAGCCGTCTATTCTAGGACAATACTCACTCTCTTTCAGTGCTTTTAGGCACAATAGGAAAGGTGGAGTAACATCTTTAGACTTTTTATTAATCACAAAACATTATTTTATTTTGGAAAAAAAGGTACTTAACTTAGAAGCTCACTCTCCCATAATCAGCTCATTTTGAAGCATCTAAAGTCTAACCTCATTAACGACGTTCTAAGCTTTCAAGAGTCTAAATAGGTGGAAAATACAAGGAACTCAAAGAGGGATTTCAGACATAACTTACATAACAAGTATGTCTACTAATCTCCTTATTTCAACTCACATACATGTCACATCAAATCATGAGAATTCATAGTCAAATCATGCTACATTATAGCACACAGTCAGGGGAACAATCAATCACATCATCCAATCAAATAAAAAAAAATTATCCAAAATTCCTAACATCATCAACTCATCAAACAGCCACAATTGTCAAGAGCTCAACACACAATTCATAAATCTAGCCTATCAGTAGATAGTACTCAGAATACCCCCACCCTAAACTTAAAAACATGCATTGTCCTCAATGTATGCAAAAAAGACAAAGCAAGGAAAGTAATCAATACTGGCCTGGAGTATGGGACGATCCACTATACGATAGGTGTATAGACTGAGTATGATTGTGCTATGGCTCCTAAAAAAGAGAGTGATATGTGCAAAATTTGTGAGAGTTGGGTAAACAAAAAACTAAAAGCAACTAACTTAACAAAGACAAAAAGAACAAAAATACTTGGGTTGCCTCCCAAGAAGCGCTTGGTTTAACGTCTCTAGCTAGACCAATTCTCAGCTCAAGTGAACTCATTCAAAAAGATGTCCTCCCACTTCCACTCCTCATCTCCATGATAGGGCTTCATCCGTTGCTCGTTCACCTTGAAGGTTGCTCCATCTTCAAATTGCAGCCCAACAGCTTCGTAAAGGAATACTTCTTTGATTACGAAGGTGCCTGACTATAGAGATTTAAGCTTTCCTAGAAATAAGCGCAAACATGAGTTAAACAATAAAACGTTTTGACCGGCACCTTATAAAGCCCTTTCGTGGTAGGCTTCTTATAAAGCTTAGCATTCTCATATGCTCGACTCCTGGACTCCTCAAGCTCGTTTAGCTGCAGCAGTCTATGCTCACCCACCTTCTAGAGATCCAAATTCAGCTTCTTGATGGCCTAATAAGCTCGATGCTCAAGCTCCATTGGCAGGTGACATGCCTTCCAAAACACCAAATTGTACGGTGAAGTGCCAATTGGTGTTTTAAAAGCATTCTTATATGCCCAAAGAGCATCGTCCAGCATAACGGACCAATCTTTCCTCCTCGTTCTAACAATCTTCTCCAGAATTTGTTTGATTTCCCTATTAGATATTTCAGCAAGTCCATTAGTCTGAGGGTGATATACTAAAGACACTTTATGTCTAACCCCATATTTAGCTAATAGAGACCCAAAAATCTTATTGCAAAGACCTTTCATCACTAATTATTGCCCGTGTTGTGCCAAAATGTGTGAAAATATTTTTATATAGAAATATCAAAACTACAAGTGCATCGTTCTTCCTAGTGGCCATTGCCTCTACCCATTTAGACATGTAGTCTCCTCAAAAAGTTCAAGTACTCATAGTATAGCCATGGGTTGTTAGTTTATTGGATTTATAGAGGCATACTTAATAATTCACTTATTTAATATCAAGCATTTGATCAATAAAAGGAAGTGTAAAATGACCTTTCCTAGTAGCTTTATTCAACTTCCTATAATCAATACAAACACGCCACCCTATCAAAGTTTTAGTGGGGATACATTCATCATTCTCATTCTTAAGTGCAATCATCCCCCCTTTCTAAGGCACTACTTGAATAGGACTTACCCATGAACTATAAGAAATAACGTAGATAATACTTGCATTTAACAACTTAAGCATCTTAGCCTTAACTACTTCTTTCATGACAAGGTTTAACCTCATTTGATGCTCAATAGATGGCTTATATGAATCCTCCATAAGAATTTTATGCATGAATATGGAAGAACTTATAGCCTTGATATCACGAATTGACCATCTTATAGTAGACTTATGTGCATGCAAGACATCTAACAATCTATCTTCCTCTTCCTTAGTCTAATCATTATAGATAATTACAGAAAAAGTAGAGGATTTGCCTAGATATGCATATCTAAGATGGCCAGGAAATAGCTTCATTTCAACAGCAGAGGGCTTTTCAAACTCACGTGCATGGATTTGTTCAAATTGTAAATGTTCATGCTCAACAGGGCAAACAGACAATTTCTCAAAAGATTCATGCACGTCATCAATATCCACCGTGTTCATATCATCACAATCAATATTCAGTATGCTTTTCTCATCTATCTCCGCAAAAGACATCATCACAAACCTCAGTTCAGCAATAAAAGAATCTATAACATTTATCATATTACAAGTACGTACATCATCTGGGTTATTGCATAAATTAATAAATATTGAAGATTACCCCTTCCTGGACAAGCCTTAGAGTGAGTTTACCTTGTTTCACATCGATAAGGGCCTTTCCTGTGGCTAGGAATGGTCGTTCGAGAATAATGGGCACATCAGCGTCTTCCTCCATGTCTGAAACAATGAAATCTATAGGCAAAATAAACTTGTCAATTTAACCAGCACATCTTCTATAATACCTTTTGGGGAAAAGTGAGAGAACGATCTGCAAGCTGCAGAGAGATGGTGGTAGGTTGTATTGCACCCAAGTTTAATTTCCTAAAAATAGGCAGATGCCTAAGGTTAATCGAAGCACCTAAATCACATATTGCATTTGCAACAGAAATGTTACCAATAGTACAAGGGATAGTAAAACTCTCTGGGTCCTTGAGTTTCTCAGGTAACTTCTTCTGGATGATTGCATTGCACTCCTCTAACAAACTAGCCTTCTTGAACTGCCAAAATTTTTCTTCTTGGATAAAACATCCTTCATAAATTTGACATAGTTTAACATTTGTTCCAATGCATCTGCAAAAGGGATGTTAATATGCAACTTTTTGAATATATAGAAGAATTTATTTAATTCGGCATCATCCTTCCTTTTCTAAAATCGCTGAGGTTAGGGAATTCGAAGAACAGAAATAAGGTTAGAACACTTCCCTGAACCAGTAGGCACTCCCTCAGATTTCTCATCGGCTTTCTTTTCTATTTCATTTTTTGTTTCTGACTGAGTCTCCCCTTTTTAATTCTCATCCTTCTTTTGAGCTACAGTGGCCTCAATTGTATGTTCTGGTTCGGCTAATGACTTGCCACTTCTCCAAGTGATCACCTTACAATGCTCCTTAGGGTTCAACTTCATATTCGAAAACTTACCCTTTTTGCATCGTGTTCAGTGCAGAGGCAATTCTTTTCACCTCCAAGTTCTTAAAGGCCTTTTTCTTACAATCTACCTTGTTCTTTAGGGAAACTGTTCTGTTTCGGAAGTCCACTATGAAGGTTCCCAGTATCTCCTTAAGAGATGAATCATCAAACTGCTGCTAGAAAGATGAAGATGCAATTCCTGGAGGTCCCTGCAAAATATTCTTCGTGTTAGCATATGAAAAGTTTTCATGGTTGTGCAAACCTGGGTGGTAGTGAGTCGGCAATTGAGATTGTGGAGAGTGAAATTGATACTCCATGGGAGCTCGTTGTTGATATCCACAATTTTGATTCACAGAATGGGCTTGTTCCATCTCTTGCCATGGTTCATCTGATAGGCGTTACATGCCACCAAAGAAGCAATGAACTGTTTATTACCTGGAATCACAAGATTATTGAAAGCGTTAGTTAGCAAATCGATTTGGGCCTTTAGGGAACCTACCTCATTGAGTTCGTATTTCCCTACAACTTTTTGTGTAGACCTCTCTAATGACCAATTATAACTTGCTGTCGCCATATCTTCCAACAGAGTTTGAGGAACCCTTAGTGTCTTGGAGAAAATCAATCCTTCCACTGGTGTATCCACAATAGACTTATTAGTACTTGATAAACAATTATAAAAAGATTGTACCTGGAGCAAATCTAGATAGCCATGGTGCAGGTACTTTCTTATCAACACTTTGAACATCTCCTAAGAATCATAAAGTTGCTCATCATCAGCTTGTCTGAAATTACTGATCTCATTTCTCAATCTTTGTGTCTTTATTTCAGGGAAAAACTTGTTCAGAAATGCTTGGGCAAGCTCATCTCATGTCGAAATGCTATCAGTTGATAAAGATTCCAACCAATCCTTTGCCTTGTCCTACACAGAAAAAGGAAATAAGCATATGCGAATAGAATCATTGGTACCTCATTTAACTTAACTGTACTAGAAATGTCAAGAAACGATCTAATATGTTTATGCAAGTCCTCTGCAATTTAGTCCCTCAAAATGCAATCCCTAGCCATTTGGATAAATCCTGGCTTAAGTTAAAATTCTGCGGCATTGATCGGTATGTACTCGATAACTAGTTGAGCATTAGGGACTGTATGCTGAAAATAATCGCGAGTAGCCCTTGGGTCACCTTCATGCTTGTCCATCGGTTGGAGCGCTACTCTCTGTTCTATACGATTCCTTTTGTAGGTTCATTCAATTTCTTGATCAAGAGGAACAAGGTTAGTACCTTGAGCACGTCTCATACACCAAAAAAAAAAAAAATCGCGTATAAATGTACCCTAAATTAAGACCTACTCAAATGTCTCGATAATAAGAAAATTGAAATGACGCTGACTCCCCGGCAATGGCGCCAAAAACTTAATCGCACCCAACAATGCATTGCTGCAAGTGCACAGATCAATCATAGCAATAAAATGGCCTAAGAGACGAACTATCGTCCACTAGGAATTGTGTTTCTAATTTTCTTAATTATCAAATAATTCTTTTGATTTTATATACGGACCCAAAATCATGCAATGGTGCTGAAATTTAAAAAAAATAAAGAGACACGCTAACGATAGATTAATCAAGGGAAAGAAGGTCGTAGGGTGTTGGTATATTTAACAACCTAATTAAATGATCAATTTACTAAGGGAATGCATTTTCTTTCCGAATTACCTAAGTCTAGAATTCATTAATTTAGGCTTCCTCTCTCGAGCTCAACCACTCTCATTTATCTATCTAACTCAATTTCTTGCAATTAGAACAAATAAATGGCATACAAAATATTCATTAACAATCTCACATGTTCTTCTATCACTCTCGTTCATAACAGAACCTATGTTCAACTTCCATGGTCTTATTTATTACCCTCTCTCTCGAGCAAGACAATAAATGCATAAACCAAACAACTAATGACAAGTTAATTGAAGGCATTAAAAGTGGGAAACTGAAAGGCAAAGAAGAAATAAATGCATTCCAACTATAAATCAAGTCATTTAATAAATCTTTAAATCCCAACACCTTAAAACCGAAGCTATTTAACTATTGTACATCATTAAATTCAACCAAGAAAATAGACAGAAAAAGAGCATAAACAGATATGGAGAAGGAAGAGAGAACTCTAGGATTAAATCCACGACATTTTTGCAGTAGACACACTTTTCGAGGTGTGAAGACTCAATTATGAGCACTTCGAGACCTCCCAAACACTCTAAAACAATAGCCCACTCAGTTTTCTTTCGAAATCCCTCGAAAATTGCCCTAAAATCTAGCTCCTCAACCCTAATTGAAAAGAAATATATATACTGCCTACCAATAGCATCAAGACGTAAGGGGACAGTGTCTCGATGCTGCCCCTTTGAAATAACCAAAACGTGGGTTTTGGTTTTCGCAGTCAAAAGTCAGCAGCGTTAAGACACTAAGGAGTAGTGTCTCAATGCTACTTCGATGGCTGGCAGGAGATGGCATGCGCGCGAGTGTAGAGTCGAGTGGCAACATTGAGCAGTGTCTCAACACTACTGGTGTATGCGTGCGGTGGCCTGCGCGCGCGCAATGGGAGACATGTGGAGCATCGAGCACTGCGTTGAGCGGCATCTCAACGCTGATGGCCTTCCAATGCATGCACACCTTCTTTTAAAGCAAAATTTGTTCGTCTCAATGTCATAGCCCGACGTTGAGAAGCTTAGCCTCTGGTCTTCTTTAGGCAACGTTTCTTAATTCCTTGTTCGTTTTTGCTCTTCTTCGCGACATTTTTCAACTTGAACTGCCCAGATCTATACTTTCACCTTTTACAGTTCGGTTCCTACAAATTCAACAATAAACGCATCAAAGTACACCTGAAAGCCCAAAAAATTACTAGAATTTAGGTCCTAAAATAGTACTTTTTGGAGTGCTATCATGCCCCCATATGGCTTCCAAATCCAAATGCTTCTAATTGGATCGTGGGTATTTGAAGGACTAAATAGTAATAATAATGTTTGTCTTTCTTTTCTCTCTATCCTTTGTGTGTGCAAATTTGTTAGACCCTAAGATGAAAAAATGCTTCAAAATCTCTTGTGAGATCATACTAGTTACCATTTTCTTAGCAAAAGGAAACCCATCTCTTGAATTCTCTCTCTATTTTGGTTTCTGTTTCTATGGCATTGACAGTAAAGTGAAAAGAAGAAAATATAGTGATGATGAAAGCTATAAATAGGGGGG
>JAOANK020001856.1:0-10018 GCA_026257165.2 Telfairia occidentalis | reverse complement strand
AATATTTAAATGAGATTTAAATGTTATATGTATGAATACATATTCATATTCCGAAAAATAGTTTTTTCGAAAAATCTTGATTGGTGGTAAAATAATATTATTTTAATATTTGATATTAAAATAATTTAATTTAAATTAAAATTGTGTTAATTTTTATTTATGTTTTTTGTTTTTAATTTATGAAATTAAAAATCAAAAACAAAAATGAAAAAAAAAAAGAAAGGAAAAGAAAAAAGGGAGATAATGGATTTCTCCATTTTTCCATTTTCTTTTCCATATTCTTCCAAATGAAGCCACCTCTCTTTCTCTTTGATTCATCATCAACATGGGTGGCAATCCATGGTGAAGTGGCTGTGCATGAAATCCTTTATAAGTAAAGGTTATGTTCATGAAGAAGTGGTTGTTGATTTGATCAAAAAATTTCTCCCAATTTGGTGTTCAAAAGTTGAAACCAAAACCATAACCTTCATCCGCTCCTCCTTCAATTCACCATAAGAAAGGATCCCACAATCCATTCCAAGGCCGAAGAATAGTCGAGAAGACTCTAGTGGTGGTCCGGGAGGTGCAAGTGAGAATTTGATCAAGGTATGTTTCCTTATTCTCTTTTTTTTTTCCCTTTTGAAAGCATGATTTTATCCTTTAAATTGAGCTAATTAGAGTGCAATATGATCCTTTCTACTTCTCATGCATGTCTATCTATCCTTCAGGGTGAAACCATATTGTGCGGATGAGGAGCGACACGTGGAGGACATATTCCTGAATGAATCCCCATAATTTAAGTGCTGGTGATAACTCTCCAAAAGACAGTTATATTGATCCCTAAACGAGAAGAACTTGTTTATATCTAGTATTCCTTGGACTAAAAACCCATGTTTTAAGATTTGTATATTCATTTTCTATTCAAAGATCATTTTGTATAGGACATGATATATTTATACTTCTTTGGACGCTTTTAAGGTTTATGTGTGCAACAAATAGAATAAGATGAACCTTCATAGGATTGACGATAGGCGGCATCAAGCAGTAGCATTAGAATGAAGAAAATGCGCTACCAAAGCAGTAGACGGAAATGTTTCAAGAAGTTAAGTATACTGATTAACTTGACCGCAATATTTGTGTGAGGATAAAAATACACGAGATTTTGCGCCTTTTTACACGTGGTACTAAATGAAGGGTTGTTGGACATTTCATTCTCTATATTTACGGCAAGAGATGCACAAATTTAGGGCAAGTAGCTGATGGAAACAGGATACGCAAAAAAGGAAAGGAATCTCTCTCTCAAAGGAAAAAGAAATGCCAGGAGGAAGAATTAGCTAACAAGTTGTTCCTATAGTCATCTCCCTCCCATTTTCTCTTCATTTCCTTGTTTTCATTTCTACTTTGCATTTTATTTTAAGTTGTTGTAATTACTCAAATGAATTGTTTTACTACCAAGTTTAGTAGCTAAGCTTTTCTTTGGGTGGTTAATGAAAAACTCAATGTACTGTGGGCTATGAAGTAGCAGTTTTTGATTTATGAAATACATTCACAATTTGTTTATGCTTTGTTTTAATAGATTGCTTTATACCTTTGTTTTTTTAGTTCGACAACATGTGGCTGTGGAGATTCGAATCCACAACCTTTTGGTCAGAGAAATATGCCTTAACCAATTGAGTTATGCTCGGTTTTGCAAATTGTTTTATACCTTATTGGCCAAGTAATATTTATCTTTGTGTTGACAAACATAGAGAGAATCTAGAATTAATGTAAACAATACAATTGTAGCTGAAGTATTTTTTTCACTATGGAGAAACACTAGACAACGTGTTGGAATTGTAAAATCAAAATGGGTTGGTGCTAAAATTAATGAAGTTGAGCTTAGACATAAGCATATATTCATTTATGACCATAAGAGCCTTGATAGAGTGTCCCTGAGTTCAAATCTTGATTTATTGTGAATATTATTTCATTTCAAAAGCTTGGTCCAGCAAAGTCTCGTCTTACTTCAGAAATCTCAGCTCACCACCCAAAGCCCTTTTTCTACTATTTGACAGTCACTTTACAGTTTATGCATTTACATTTTTACACTTTGTTACCCACACAAAATATAGTCTTTCAACCTCATTTTCTCTAACACACCTTTTGCACTCGCTGTTTCTACTTTATTATATTGTGTTGCACTACGCATAAAAATATTATTCTTCCCTATGGATCAATATCCTATAATACTTCAGTACTTGAGCATGATTTGTCCCGCTTTGCACAAGAATATTGATTTAATTGTATAGTGAAAAATCCCTTTTGTAAGAGATAACAACTAGTCTAACTAGAGACATTAAACAAAGTGTTTCTTGGGAGGTAATCCAAGTGTTCGAGTTTCTATTGTGATTTCTTTCTTTCAGTTAGTTGTCTTGTTCACCTCTCACGAATTTCTTTGTATCACGCCCATTTTTTAGGAACTCCAAGCACCATCTTACTTAGTCCACTTGCCTGTAGATTTCGTGGGTAATCTCACTCTCCAGGCCAATATCGTTTACTCTTTATAATTTGTCGTATGTTCCATACGTCGAGGACAATGAATCATTTTAAGTTTGGGGTGGGGTATCCCGAGTATTTTATGTTGTTAGTCTTGATATGCTTGAGATGTGTGTTGAGTTCTTGTATTATTGAGAATGGATTTCTATGTAATTTTTTTAAAATTTTTGAGAATTTAGGTTGTGAATGTTGAATGATTGTGTTGAATTGTTGTCAAATTCCTATTTGCATGTTGTTGCTTAAGAGAACTTATTAACTACTTTGATTTGTATGTGCTATTGAAATAAGGAAAATGAAAAGAAAAAAAAGCATACTTCTAATTTGAATTATGTTTAAATCCTTCTTGGAGTCCCTAATAATTGAGTACGTAGCTCTCTTGTTTAGGGTTCTAAAGGTCTAGAGTGTCTTTAGTGGAACTAATTCACAGTGGAAGTCCTAAAATTATGTGGTATTGATTGAGTGAACCATGTGCATTTCTAGTCGTTTGCGTGCTAAAAATAAATAGAGCGAAGAGGAATACTCCTCCTTTCTGGATGTGTGAGTAATCAGGGGCATTCGTGACACTCATTGTTTGCCTTTGCATGAAAGCATTAAAGGAAAGTAAGTCTTCGCCCTATGATGGATGTGTTGCTTGCAGTTGGATACCCTTCATCAACAATGTGGGTAAGCCAAAACAAAGGTGATGGATCTTGAATAAGCTCATCTTCTAACAAAAAGAAAGGAAATGAGAAAAAGAGAGATGAAAAAGAAAAAAAATGAAAGAAAATATAACAGTCTCTTTATGCTCAAGTTTGTAAATGTTTGCTTAACAATACCATAGAATGAAGTAAGGGAGTCTAGAAAGGTTCTTTTAAAGTCATTCTGGGCTTATAAGGACAAAAATGTGATGGGCTTGCACAGACACATGAGGGATGAAAAGAATTGGCTTTAAAATTTCTTGATGATCGAACGTGGTTTGTAGTTTCTTTTATTGTGCCTAGGACTATTTAGAAGCAATGGGATTGGAGTCATAGGCATGCAAATGTTGAGTTTCTTGTGGGCTTCTATGTCTTATTTTGCTCATGACTAACAAGACAATAAGTTGAAAGAGTAAATAACATGCAAGCACAATGGATTGGATCAAAATTTCACTCTAAGTTGCTCAATTAAAAGGATAAACATGCATTATTTAAGAGGAAAAATAGAGAAATAGAAATACAACCTTTGTAGCTTTAAATTTCTCCTTGTTTCTTCCCAAATTTGATCACAAACAGATGCTGGACCACCACAAGAGTCTTCTCGGCTATTCTTCGGCCTTAGAACGAATTGTGGAATCCAAATTTGTGGTGTATTGAGGGAGGAAAAGATGGAGAAGAGGGGAGGAGTTCTAACCTTTAGAACACACTTTTTGGGATCCAAAATCATCAACCAACCAACCCCTTTTTCATCTAAAATTTCTTCTACTTATAGAAGAATATGTGCATGACTCAATGCACAACAAATTGACAAGTGATTTCATGTACAAGAGTCGATTTTGGAGGCTTGAAAAGATGAAGACAGATGAAGACACTTCATCTTTTGGAAGAAAAACTCAAATTAGTGGATTTTTCCACCAATTTGATTTTTTCTTTTTCTTTTTCCTTTTTTTCCTTTTTTCTTTTTTTTTCTATTGATTATTTATTTCTAAAATAAAATAAAAAAGAAAAAACCAATATTAAATTGAAACTAATTTTAATGTCATATTATTCAAAAAATATTAAAACCACACCAATCCCGATTTTTCGAAAAAATAATTTTTTCGAATATGAATCCCTAATCATATACATAATATTTAAATCATATTTAAATATCATTTTCAACTCTCCTTGACCGTTTAATTTGCGATTAAACGTTGAGACGTTAAATATATTGAATATATTTAATACTCACTCCCTTAACCAAATTTGAATGTTTCAAATTTATTCACCACATTGTTGTAAAGTTTTATCCGATGTGAGCTAGCCGAAATACCTAATGGACCTATAGATTATGAGTTCCAGCGACCCGAGATTAACTGGTTAAACTTTTTAACCTAGTTAACCAACATTCGTTAACTAACGGGTCACTCCACTAAGGCCCGTAGCTATGGTCTCCTCACTATAGATATATTTCTATTCATTTAATATAACTATGGTTAGTAGATCGACCCTTCACTCGTTGTTCATAATCTCAGTTGTGTCAAAATTACTGTTTTACCCCTGAATTACCTCTTGCTCCTTAAGTACCAATGACCCTCTAATGAAGAATTAGATTGTGGTCCAACCACCAAACCAATTCCCTCTCGAGCCAAGAGCCCCTTTATTCAAGACCTGGAATCAGCACTTAAGGGAACAACCACTCTACAATCCCTAAAGTCAGGTAGGAGTGAATTTCATCTTGCAAAATTATGTCCCCAGCTATCTACCGTGTCGTACCCTTGAAATGAGGGGCTTATTGAGTAGGCAATGATGAACCTCTCTTACCCATGCAGATCTATAGATAATCTTGAATAATCAGGAGTTCATAGTTAGCTCAAAATGAAGATCGAGTTACCTAGGTCATCTATTTGAAATTAGTCAGTGTTTAACAGTAAACGACGTTATAAAGAAACAGTGCGGTCCAGTCTTATGCAAACTCATTGCATAAAATGCTCCCACTTGCATGTCTCCACATGAACGATTCAAGATTACATCGTTTGTATCAAATACAAAGTGGGACACGTCCGATAGTGTCCCTAGGATAAGGTACCCAACTTAATCCTTATACTATAAACCATTTTGGCTATTTACTCAAACTTGATCCATTTTTATATCTCCACATAAAGTTCAAGTACTCATACTATAGTCATGAGTTGTTAGTTTATTGGATTTATAGAGTTATACTTAATAATTTACTTATTCAATAACAAATTTACCGAATAACTTCAATAACCACTTTATTGATAATAGAATATGTTTACAAACCATGAGTTTTAGGACATAAAACCCAACATAAGTTTGGGGTAGGTTATAGCACTTAGAAAGTGCTATTTTATAACCTTCAATTTAGTAATTGTGTGTTCATAGTGAGTTTTGATTCTTTAATTTGTTGACTTATCTAGGAACCAAGCATTCAAAATGAAAATATTGATTTGAAGTTATGCGTAGAGGAAAATAAGCCAAGAGAGTGTTAAATTTTTCTAAGCCATGAAAGAAACAAAGAAATTGGTGCCAAACTGGAGAGCATAGGGTCTCAATACCAAAAAGGAGTATTGAGATGCTCAAAAACTGAAGGAGCAACGCCCAGTCAATGAACCAAAGGCCTTAGCATCTCGACACTGTAATTTTTTTGCAGAAATAAATTGAAGTCGTGAAGTTGCTCAACAGTGTCTCCATACTACATAGTTTAAATGTTTGCCTTATGAAAAAAGGTGGTGGCAATTCCATGATTTTAAAATTCAACGTCGAGAGGTTGCCCCTAGAGTCTCGATGCTGCCACGACTATTAAAAAACATAAATTTTTTCCTAGTGCTCGGAGAAGCCATTGTTTGGTCTAAAATTCAAGAAATAGTAGCAATAATAGTTTGGTTTTTGTGCTAGAGCTGAGGCGATGACGCTCTTGTGTTTCGGGGTGAAAATCGAGAGCTCGAGAAGTAGGTTTACGACTGAAATGGTGTGAAATTGACTCGATAGTTCCTTTTCCTTTCGTTTTCATTTTGAATTATGCTACATGGATTTTTCAAAGTTGTATATAATGTTGAACAATAGCTGAATTCTTTTAGTTTTAGGGTGTTGGTAGTTAATGGACAATTATTTGTATTAATTATTCTTTGAATACATTTATTGCTTTATTTTATTCTAAATTTTCCTTTATTAATGCTTTTAATTAATTGGTCATTGATTGATTGTTGTGAATTTATTATTTTGCTTGAGAGACTGGGCTTTAAATTAGACTTGAAAATTTAGACAAATAATCTTTTAAGGATGAAAATAATAGGAGAGTGTTAGAGGAGGTTAATGAATGAGTTTACTGCTGCTTTTAGTTTCTAATTGCAGGACATTGAATTGGGAATTAACAGTGAGAGTAGGTTGAGATCGAGAGAGGAGACCCTATTTAAGAAATTCTAAACTTAGGAAATAAGCATTGAAATGTGTCTTTTGAGTTAATTAATTAATTAATTGAGCAATTAACAACACCAAGACCCCCTTATTAATCAAATTTCTTTCCGTCAGCGTGCTTTATTTAATTGTTTTTTGAACTAAAAATCGTTGCATGAAATTGAGATCCCTAAATAAAATTGAGGAAATTAATCAATAATGAAAAGAATTAGAAAATCGATCTCCAATGGAAGATACTCGGTCTCTTGACCGTTTATTAGTCTATTGACCCATTTTGCTTGCGGTAATGCTTAGTGTAGTGCGATCAGCTTCTTCAAACAGTATGATGGTGTGAGCAACCCACCATCATATAGTTGCCACAAAATATAACAATTGAGACAGGTTCTACATCCGTTGGAGGTCAGGTAAAGTTGGACCACGTTTGCCCGAGCTTGGAATTGCTGGGCAAACGGGTGCAAAGGTAAACTAACTCCGCGATCGAACATTTGTGGATAGGACGCCACTTGCCTATCGGGAGGCTCCTTTAAGGTTACTCCCTCCCTGGGCAGCCTAAGGCAAATGTTATCTAGGAGAAAGTACTGGTTCCTAAGCTCAACCATAAGTCCAAAAGATAGACCAGAAGGATAAGCCTCAGGCTTACAGGGAGAACGCTGACATGACACCTCGTCCCAATGAGAGGTAGAGGTTGTATTATCGGAAGGGCTATCGAAAGAGAAGGGGAAACCTGAAATACTAAAGAAAAAGAGACGAGAAAATGACATAAAGCAAGGCGTGAGGTGGCAAAGAGTAGCAACAAACTCTGCTAGGAAGTAGAGAGATGCAATTATGGGAAAGGCACCGAGTAACTTATATAGCCACCTTGAGTTGTGCTGGACAGCCGAACCAAAGATCGCGTTAACGACCGGCAGAACATGACACGTGAAGCGTTGCGCCATCCAAGAGCCACAACTCGCGCGCACACTATTCTGCGTTCATAACTTCTCAACTTTCTGCGAACACCCCTTTCGTGAGGTCAGACTTCAACTACTTTGGGACCTCAGCCACATTGGAGGATCAGAAAATGGGGGCTAATGTTGGAGGGTAAAATCACTTATAATAGAGAGGTCGCCCCATGTCAGAATGAGAGTGCAAGTAACACGGACCTCGAAGCTGGAAAAGCCCAAGGAATGACCTTAGCTTAACACAGCCCGACCTCTCAGGCTCATCAAGGCACGAACTTGCGCCATATCCTGAAATCCCACAAGATCCGCAGAACGTGGCCGATGACCAGAAAAAGTTGTGGGAATACCCCCACGATGTCCACTCTTATCTGAAGTAGAGTTGAGGCCATCAAGTCTTCCTTCCCATACCTTAATGGTAAAAATAAGTTGGAAAACTCCATTGGAAGGGAAGCACACATTTCCCCTAAAAAAATTTCTGCAACTGAACTGGTTTTACTACTAACTTGAGTGTCAGAGTGTATAGGAGCGACCTCACACAAGAATGAGATCCTTCCGTAGGTCACTTTGTTCACTTCGGCTAATCTCAGTGTACTATTTTCGAGAAGAAAATTTTCATGCAACAACAGTGCACTTTCAACAGTTGACGACACAAAATATATATATATATATTTCTTCTTCCCAATCACCCCCTCTCCCTATTTGTAGATCAAACTATAGTACATGAGACCACAATGTTTAGAGGGAATTGGAACTATGATAAATGGTAGATTCGGACGACGACGACAAAATTGATGTAAGGTGAGTTGAGAAAAACCAAAGCCATCAAAACGTAATCGACAACCATTCGAGTATGAGAAGATAGAGATCGAGGAGGGTTGGGAAGGCAAGGAGGGGAGGGATAGAGAACTGGAGGAGAGAAAAATATTGTTATGTTTTCGTCATTGTCATATCATCTAATTAACCTCAAACTGGCTTCAAACTAATAGTTAGGCATTGTTTTTGATATTTAGTGAATCTACATAGAATAAATTTGAATATTAAAGTTTATGGACTTAAATAGAACCACCACCAAAGTACAAGAAGGTCCAAAATAGTATGTTAGCCAACATATATTTAAAATTTTCAAAATATATTTTATATTTTAAAAACATATTCGGCATAGTGAATTGAAAGTTTTCTAAATCTAATGACGTAAAAAACTTTTTTTTCATAAATAGAAAAAAGGGCCAAATTTGGAAGGGATGAAAAAGATGCATTTAACATTTAGGAGAGGAAATTACCGAAAACAGATGGCCATGACGAATGTAAATGCAGGATTGAGATTGGTCAAAGCTACAGCAAACGTTGCAGAGGTCAAGGCTAGGCCTTCAATGTAAAAGTTTTGTGCAAGTGTTACCCTGTATACATAACTTTGCGTTAGCTAAATAGTGACTTTATGAAAAATAATATTTCCAAAGGAAAGATGTAACACCTCGTGGTTAATTTTGTTGGTAGTTTAAATGTATGATTAGATAAGTGAGCTTGAATTTCTTGATTGTTTAGGACTTTCCATAAATGAGCCTTTTTAAAAAGTTTTTATCTCCTTTAAGAAAATATTGGTCGATAAACTATATAGTTGATGAAATAAAAGGGTTGATTTAAAGAGAATTAAATCAATAAAGAAAAAGAAAACGAAACAAAAAGGAAAGAAATGAGGGAAAAAAATATATATAAACATAATTGTTGAGACGAAAAATATACACATACATATATATATATGTGTGTATATTTATATATATGGGAAAAAAATATGTGTATATATATATAGTTAAACCATAAGTTAAAAAGTTTTTCCTAACAACACTCCGACGGCAAACTCACAATATCGCCAGCAAACTTTCTTTCGCATCTCTTTCAACGCACACAAAGTTTTCTTCCTCTACGGCCGAGACACTCTTCTGATCACTCGACCACGCAAACATCGGATCAACTTCTCTCCCAAACGGTGACGTCAACTGCCGCTAGGATGGAAATCATGTATTGATATTTTAAATGATTTTTTTTTTTTTTTTTTTTTTTTTTTTTTTTTTTGATTTTTTTATGAATGTTATATATCGATGAGATTGTTATGTATGATTGTAATATGACACTAAATATTTAATTACTGGACTTCCTGCATATTTATTGATGTGTTATTATTAATTAAAAAGATAGTGGCAATTATCATCCCTTTATCATGTTGACATATATAAAAGGTCCGTTTCGTAACGTTCTCGTTTACTGTTTCTTGTTTCTTATTTCTTATTTTCTTAGAACTAGAAACAGAAACATGTTTAATAACTATTTATGTTTCTTGTTTCTTTAAAAAAAGAATCAGAAACAGAAATGTGTTTGATAACTGTTTCTTGTTTCTTGTTTCTTATTTTTTAGTTGACATAAAATTTAGTACATATAATATAATAAAATATATAACATGCATTAAACAAATAT
>JAOANK020001845.1:0-10018 GCA_026257165.2 Telfairia occidentalis | reverse complement strand
CAAATTCACCAATCAAGGGATCCCACCATCCCGTTCCAAGGCCGGAGAATAGTCGGGAAGATACTAGTGGTGGTCCGAGAGTTGATTGGAGCACATTTCCGCCGGAGATAGAGGAGAAATCGAACTACAAGAGGTTAGTGTTCTAAATCTCTATTTTTCTCTTCTATTAGCATGATTTTCCATAATTAATTTGAGCTAATTAGACTGTATTGATCCTTATTCCGCTGCTTATGCATGTTTATGCATCCTTCAGATAAGCCAGTTGTGGATGGGGTGGAGCTATGGAGTTCCTAGGTTAGTTGTTATTCCTGGAATGTAAGGGGCCTTATGGCTCAATTAAGGGGCGTGCAGTGCAGTCTTTTTTGTACTATGCGAGAATTGATTTTCACTGCTTGGTGGAGACTAAGGTGCGTAGACAAAATTTATGTCTATTTTTTTGTTCTTTTACTTAGTTGTGGGGTTGTGTGTGTAGCTATAATAAAGAGGGTTTCGGTCATATTTGGGTATTGTAGAGAAAAGACAGGTTTAAGTGTATCTCGAGACATATAGAGGAGCGTTATATCTCTAGGGTCCTCATAGAGGTTGCTTCTGATCTGGTGGTACATGTCCTGGGTGTTTATGCCCTCAATGATGGAGTGGATCAACATGTGTTTTGGCCTCAGTTAGTGGATATTTGTTCCCAATGGAAATTGTCGGGATTGGTGATGGGGGATTTTAGTGCCATTCATTATTCATCAGAGTCCTCTAGGGGTTCTTCTGTGTAGGAGGAAATGAAGGAATTTGATAGTATGTTGGTGCAAGCTGATTTCGTGGAGTTAGGGGTCTGGGGCTCGTGGTATACCTGGATGAATAACAAGGAAGATGAAACAATTATTTGTAGACGTTTGGATCATGTATTAGTTAACTTAATTTCGTGTGATTTGACGAGCTCGATTGTTGATATTGTTAAGTTCACTTGGCCTGAAAGTTGTGGCCATGATATTTGTCGTCAGGTGTTCAAGGTAGAGTTTTGTGACGTTCTTTCCTCGTTTAATGCTAGTAAGGCTGTGGCCTAATGGATTTCCTGTAGGTTTCTATAGATTCCTGACTTGTGATTGGGGAGGACTTTTGCTTTGTTGCATTTTTTGATACATGGTTTTTGCCTTCTAGAGTTAATGCTACGCCTATTACTCTAGTTACGAAATCGACTACTCCAACAAGTTTTGTTGATTATAGACCTATCTCTTGTTGTAATGTTATTTATTAACGTATTCCAAAAATCTCAGCTAATTGTCTTAGAACTTGGCTCTTTTATTTATTAGTAGTCTGCTTTTTTGAAGGGTAAAAATATTGTGGATAATATTATGCTTTGTCAGGAGTTGGTAGGTGGGTACCATCGATAGACAGGTTAGCCTAACTATTTACTAAAGGTGGATTTATAGAAGGCTTATGGTTCTGTGAACTGAAATTTTTTGTTTCATTCACTTTTAACTATTGGTACTCCCCCCAGGTTTGTAAACTGGATCTGTGCTTGTGTTACATCTCCTATGGTTTCTATTATGGTAAATGGTTCATTGGAAGGATACTTTCCTTGTAGAAGAGGACTGCGACAGAGTGACCATTTGTCTCCTTATTTGTTTGTTATATTATGGAAGTTTTATCTCGTTTGCTAAATAATCCCCCATTGAGCGATCAGTCCCATCCCAAGTGTAAACGGGTCAAGTTGACTCATTTATGTTTTGCTGATGACCTCATGATTTTTGCAGTTGGTGATAAGGAGTCTTTAACATTTATTCGACATGCTCTTGACATGTTTGTGGCTCTGTCAAGATTGCGTGCCAATCTTAATAAGAGTTTTTTTTTTTTTTGTGCGAGTTAGATGATATTGCTATTGGTATAACTAGTTTCATGTGTTTCTCATTAGTGTCCCTATCGATATGTTGCCTAGGTCTGCCGCTTGTCTCATATCGTCTTACTTACCAGGATTGTCAACCTTTGCTAGATCGTATGTGGCTAGTGTTCATTTGTGGGCTTCTTCGAATCTGTCTTATGGAGGTCGATTACAACTTATTAGGTCTATGTTGTAGAGTTTTCAGGTGTATTGGGCCAGTGTCTTTGTCTTGCCGATGCGTATTATTCATGATTTCGAACTTCTTCTTCGTTCCTTCTTATAGAAGGGTTGTGTGGATGGGGTAGGAGGGGCTAAGATTGACTGGTCAGAAGTTTGTGTTCCATTTGATGAAGGAGACTTAGGTCTTTGCCATCTTGCGTCGTAAAACTCTGCAGCAGTTATGAAGCTTCTCTGGTTTCTTCTCATATGGTTGGGCTCCTAGTGGGTAGCTTGGGTGAAAGCTTATATCTTGCGAGATAGTAACTTTTTGGAAGTGCAGCTGTCTCCTTGGCTCTCTTGGTGTTGTTGTGCGATTCTATGATTACGTGATAGGATGTGGCCTTTTGTTCGATCGATGGATCATCTTTTTTGGCTTCCTTCTCCCATTGTTTTGTTTTGTTTTGTTTTGTTTTTTATTTATTTTTTTCTGTGGCTATTGCCTATGATATATTACAGCCTTCTCGGCCTGGGGTGTTTTGGTTTTATCTACGTTGACTTGCAATTCGGGATAGGCTATATACTCGTTACAGGTTGTTGAGGTGAGATTATTTCATTGACTTTGTGTGCTTGTTATGTGGAGCATTAGAGGAGTCACATGCTCATTTATTCTTTTCTTGCCCATGTGGTTATGAAGTTTGGGGTGGTGTGTTGCATTAGGGTAGATCTTCTCATCAGATTGCCTTTTGGGACACTGAGTCACTTGGATCTGTCACTTGAGTAGAGGTTTTGCTATGCGGCATCGTGTTTGGCGAGTGGCGTGGTGTGCTACTATACATCATATTTGGGCAGAGAGAAATCAACGTTTCCATGAGAATCTATCCCCACTGCCATGTGTGATTTTGTAAATAATCTGGGATGAGATCTTTACTAAGATGTTATTCTTGGCGCTGTGTAGAGGTGTCAATATCAACTGTGGCTACTCCTTGAGATCTTTTTGAGTGAGTTGGTTTACTTCGTTTTGTATTGGGATGAGTTTTTTAGTTGTCTTTGATGTTATTCGCTTTGGCCCGTGCTGTGGGGCCATCCATTCTTTTTATTTTAATTATTAATTCTCTCTGATTGTTTTAAAAAACGTGGTTGACCAAATATTAAAATTGGATCATAATAAAATATTTTTTTATACAAGATTTTTATTAAATAAAACCAAAATTAATATATTATGCTATATTGTTTATTTCTAGAATATATATTTGTATGGATATTGTAGTCCATATTGTAATTTCTAATCATTATTGTATTAAAATGTAAGATATTGAAGATTTTTGTTTTTTGAATACTTTTATCCCTACTATTCAATTGATAATTTCAATAATGTTAGTAATATTTAATAATCAATTATATAATTTATTTTTAACTCTACTATATTAAAATGTTAGTTAATTGAGAATTATTTTTTTGATGTATTTGTCCTTTATATAATTTTAAAATTTCAAACCTACACCTATAAAATAATAGTTTATATTTGAATACTTTTATCATGTTTATTAGTATTAAAATAATATTTATATTTAAAAATTAAAATAAATAACATAAATCTAAAGTAGTTTTCAAACCTTAAATAAAATTAGTTTTAAATTTCTATATGCTTATTTTACAATTTGGCTAATGTTTCCTAGAATATTTTTTAAAAAAGAAATTTTAAAATCGATATCAAATAAAGTTTAAATATATTATATTAAATTAATTTTAAATTATATAGTAAAATATAATTTTCAATTATAAAAAAAACATCTATTAAAATACGTGTTCAATGCTTGTAAACATTTTATAAAATAAAATAAATGTCATAAAAATAAAAACAAATTAATATAAACTCAAAATTTTTTTATCTTATAGAAATATAATAATTTTTTGTAGTTAAAAAAAAAATTATATGCTAATATGACCTATATTATAGTAATAAATTTTTAGTTTATATTATAATATTAATTTAAACAATAATATTGCATCTATTATATTTTTATATAATTTATAGTTTTTTAAATATAATTTATAAATGGAAGTTAAAATTTTTATTAGGAAAATTTTAATTCTTCATTTTTTTTTGTTTTTATAATTTTTTTAAATGAATAATGTTAAAAAAATAATTGAAATGAGAGGAAGAAGAAAAAGAGAGAAGAAAGAGAGAAAAAAAATACGAAAAGAAGGAAAGAGAAAAGTTTGGAGTTGGGTGAGACTTACCTAGAGGCTTGAATAGTAAATGAGTTTAGGGTGAGGTGGGGCTCACTTAACAACATCTCACCCCAAACATGGATTAGACTTAGCATATCACTCCCCAGACACCCTTTTAGGAGTCTTGATTTTGAAGTTTTATAATACATTTAATTTTTTTCTGAGAAGTAATACATTTAATTATAGATCATAATTTTTTTTGAAAAATAGGTATATAAAGAGGTTTTTTTTAATAAGAATATGAATAGTTCAATACAAAAATTTTTCAATAATTAATAAGGTACACTTTTAATTTTAAAATAAAATTTCATAAATATTACTTTTGTTTTTCTCTATTTACATATATTAAAATTAAAAAAATTAGAAAAATCATCAATAATAAATAGTGTCAATAAATTACATTTCTTAGTTTAATTTTTTAAAATTAATAATATATACATTTATTCTTTAAAATTGAAATTTTTTTTAACGTTTGATTAGAGTTATTTATAAATTTTATTTTAAGAACAAAAATTTATAAATGTGATGATAGAAAAAAGATTAAAATTATCATAATAAAAAATTAATATAAAATTAAATTATATAAATATTTTAATAACATTTAATAAGTATTAAATTCTAATATTTTATATAGTAATTTATCCTACCGACTAGTTTGAATAAATATGGGTCGATGTTATGAATTAATTGAACTTTATTTTAAGTTGAAATTAATGAAGCTTTATAATCTGGTTAGGTCGCGATAAAAATTAAATTTTTTTCCCTTAAAAAATACATTTTATTAGAAAAAAGAAATGAAAGGACCTGACCGGCGAAGCTGCAGTTTAGTGCAGCGACGACGACGGTGGATCACAAAAAAACTCCGACGACTATTTCAATCTTCGTCTTCCATTCTGTAATTCTCCTCTTTAATTCATCGTGAGGGTTTCAAAGGGCCGATTTTCACTCTCGACCAGTCAAATTTTCCCTACCGATTCCACTGGAGGACCAAAGCGCTCACGGAGTTTTTCTCTGAATATCGTTCCGTAATTATTTATTCCCTTATCTTCGTAACTGAGGTCTATTTTTCTCCGCGATGGAACACATCTTGGGCCTTCTCCGAATTCGGGTGCTGCGAGGTGTTAATTTGGCTGTTCGTGATACTCGCAGCAGCGATCCTTATGTCGTCGTCACTATGGGTGAGCAGGTATGTGGATTTTTTTTCTTCTTCTTACCCTTTTGTGACTTGGTGTACTGATTAGATAGATGCTAACTGATTTAGCTCGTTTGATGCCGCGGTTCTCTGATCCTTTCTTCGCCTATGTGATGTCCATTTTCTTTTCCTTGAAATGTATATAATGCCGTTAAAAACGAAATTGTTCGTTTGTGGTAATTCAGACTAACCAGAGACGTTTGTGGTAATCTTCTTTATCTACTTTCGATTGGGGAGATTTCTTTATACTGTTTGTTGGGAGTTTATAACTTTTCACTCTCAATAAAATGCTTGTTTTTGGTTAAAAGAATAATTGTGAGTTACGGTAATTCATATTAACAGAAAACATTCGATTTAAAAGATAAGACAAGCGAAATTGTAATCCAACTTCTTACTTATTTTCAATGGTTTGTTTGAATTAAATGACTTTGTATTTACAAGATTATTCTTTGTGCCATATAATTTTTTTTGCTGAGATCAATTGCCAATACGAAGATGCATGATAAGATCCTTTTATCCAACTTTTGGTTAACTTTCAGGGGGCATTTGATTCACTTCTTGGGAAGTTTGGATTTGTATAGGGTTTAGGGAAATGGAACTTGCATTTGGTACGTTGGTTTTCTTATGTTAAGCGACCGCAACCAGAAATGAACTTTACAAACTTAGGTTTGTGTAAGTTGTGTTTGGTTAGAAGTTTAAAGCTTAGAAGATTTCAAAAATGAATAAAATTATGTTAAGTTTCCTCCTCATCTCCTTCAATTTCCTGCAAAATAAGTTCAAGCACAAACGCACACACAGAAATGGCTATGGAACGGAGTATTACTGTTCTATTGCAAAAGAGCCAAAATAGTCCAGAGTCTTGCAACAAAAGGAAAGCTAACAAGAACAAACAAACACTCGTAGCTATTCGAGAGGGTTGGTCCTCTCCTAAATCTTACAACATTCACAAAATGCATGATACCCCAAAAGTAACAACCCCTGCAGCCTTATAACGAACAACTACCGATCATGCACGATCGTCACTGGTCCCTTCACTGGTCCCACTCGATATGGTTTGGCTATTCCCCATCTTGTCCCTTCTCATGTATGTCTTAGTGATAGGCGGAGGTCTTACAATACCCCCTTGGGTTGAAGACACCTTGTCCTCAAGGTGAAATGATGGAAATTGCTTTCGAATCACGTCAACGACCTCCCACGTAGCCTCCCATTCTTGCTGATTAGCCCAGTGAGCCAACCATTCTTCTTGCTTAATATCAGTGCCCCAGAGAATTTCGAGTATCTCTTTAGGTTTTAAGCGCCACTGATACTGATCAGTTAAAATGAGTGGCTGAATTTGAACCGTTGCTTTACTCCCCACTGCTCGCTTGAGTTGTGATTCATGGAACACATCATGAATATTGGCCTCAGGAGGGAGTGGTAATCGATAAGCTACTGATCTGATTCTTTCAACCATCGAATATGGTCCAAAACATTTTGGGGATATCTTCTCACAATGACGCTTAGTCATGGATTTCTGTCTATAGGGTTGGGTACACTAACTCAGCCTCCTAAAAAATCAGCTCACTACGGTGCTGGTTAGATCAAGAATTGTTGGTGTACTAACAAACACTGAGAGTTATATTTGAGGGGGAATACATGACAAGGCATTGGCCACTTTGTTCAATGGCCTAGGGACATAATAGATTTCAAAATCAAAGCCCAGAAGTTTGGTTCCCCATCATTGGAATTTGGGCTGTATCTCTCTTTGATCGATGAATAACTTCAAGGCGCCGTTATCACAAAAAAAAAAAAGAAGAAAAAAAAAAAAACTTCAAGGCGCGCTGATCTTTATGTATTCTAAACTTCTGCCCCAGGAAATAGTGACGCCACTTTTGCACGGCTAAAACAATGGCCATTAATTCCCTCTCGTATACTGATTTTCCCTTAATACGTTCTGACAACTTTTAACTGAAGCAGACAATTGGTTTCTTATTCTGCGTGGCCACTACTCCCAACCCAAAACGAGAGGCGTTGATTTCGATAATGAAGGGAAGATGGAAATCAAGTAGGGCTAATATTGGTAGTGTCACCATCGATTGATTCAATTGATTGAAAGCTGTCGTTGCTTCATCTGTTCAAATAAACCCGTCCTTTTTCAACAACGGTGACAGGGAGCTACTATCGATCCATAGTCTTTGACGAATCCATAGTCTTTGACGAATCGCCTATAATAGCCCGTGAGCCCAAGAAATCCTCGGAGTTCTCTTAAATTTTGAGGAATGGGCCACTCGAGCATTGCCTAAATCTTTTACCCATCAACCTCAACTCCTTTTACAGACATACTGTGTCCCAAATACTCCACTCGAGTTTGTGCAAATTGACACTTCTTGTTAACAAATAAGGAGTTGTCTTTCAGCACGTTGAAAATGACCTTTAGGTGCTTCAGTTGTGTTGCAAAATCTGGGCTGTAGGTTAGAATATCGTAAAAAAATATGAGTATAAATTTGAGTAAGAAAGGACGAAAAACCTTGTTCATTAAAGATTGGAAGGTGGCTGGTGCGTTGGTGAGGCTCAAGGGCATGACTAGGAACTCATAATGTAAGGACATCTGGTTCGTGAACTTTGATATGGTGATAGCCACTTTTGAGGTCTAATTTTGAGTAGTAACGAGAACCGTGGAGCTGATCAAGCAATTCTTCAATTATAGGAATTGGGAATTTGTTCGTCAGTCGCTTTGTTCAACGTCCTGTAGTCAACATAAAAACCCAGCTCCCATCTTTTTTCTCCACTAAGATAACCGGGCTGGAGAAGGGGCTGGTACTTGGTTTGATGATTCTCGATGTTAACATCTCACCAATCAATCTCTCAATCTCATCTTTTTGGGCATGCCATATTTATACAGCCTAACATTAATGAGAGTTTGTCCTTTGAGGAGTTGGATTCGATGATCAATCTGATGAGCCGACGATAAACCTGGCGGTAATTTGAAGACCAGTTCAAATTCGCAGATGAGCGTCTGCACTTCCTTAGGCCACTCACACACTTTACTTGCCTCATCTTCTAGATTCCTTATGGAAAGGCCATTAAATTCGATCAAGAAGAAGCCTCGGTCTGTTCCCGCCCAGGTCTTGGTCAACATTTTCAATGATACCTTTGCTTTTGTGAGGGTTGGGTCTCCTCGAAGACTGATTTTTTCTCCCCCACTTGGAAAGACATGATGAGAGCACTCCAGTCAACGCCCATAAACTCCATTTTTTTAAGGCACATCATTCCGAGTATCACGTCGATTCCTTTCAACTCCAGGGGAAGAAATTCTTCTCTCATCGTCAGTTCAGGGAGATTAACGACTATGGCCTTGCAAATCCCCTTGCCCTTTACTGCGACACTTGTTCCCATCACAACTCCGTAATTTGACGTTGCCGTCAACGGTATTTGTTGTTGAGAATGCCAACTGAATTGGAAAAAATTCAGTAAGAGTGGAGTGGCTTAGCATGAGTTGTGGAAGTCAAGGACACATGGGTGGCCCAGAAAATTCCTGAATTTTTTATTTTTAAAATTTAAAATCCATTTTTGGACCACCCACTTAGTATAAATAGGGGTCACTCCTTCCAAATCAAATAATCTCATCTTTTCCTCTCATACTCTATCCCTCAATTCCACTCTTTCCATCTTTCCACTACCTTAAACTGAGCAAGAGATTGATTCCACTCCCATTCCGACGAGTGCACTTCTAAATTGGAGGTTGTGTTAACCTTGGGGAGCATACCGGCAGTAAAACGATTTAGCACCAAGGTCGTGTCAATTTTGCTTTCAAGGCAGTGGTTCCACCCACGGCACAACGCTTGTAGCTCCCGGTTTAAAATTTAGTCTTTATTTCCATCACTTTGAAAGCAAAATTCTCGTCTACCCATGGCTGCTATCCGATCTGGGAAGGTCCTGCTGGACTTATCAAAATTGGAACCACTAGACGGATTCAACTACCGCCGGTGGTCACAGAAGTTACTGATTTTCTTTGAGCAGTTGGAGATCGACTACATCCTCACTACTGCTGAGCCCATCGCCACTGCCACCGCTACAGCCACTACCATTGTCGCTGCTACCGCTGCCGCCACCGCCGCTTCCATCACAACTGTCGTCACTGATCCACCTGCCGTTGCCGCTGCCACCATTTCAGCTGTCGCTGCTGATCCCGGGACGTATGCTGCCGCTATCGTCGAAACTGACAAATTCGAGAAAGACAACAAAACGGTCCGTGGACATCTTCTCAACCACATGAACGACTCTCTATTTGATCTCTTTATAGTCCAAAAATCTGCAAAGGTCATTTGGGACACGTTAGAGTCTAGATATGGTGGGGACGATGCAGGCAAAAGAAAATACGTCGTTGGTAAATGGCTGCAATTTCAAATGTCGGACGACAAACCAGTGATGGATCAGGTTCATGAGTACGAAAACCTAGTGGCAAGTGTGCTGGCTGAAGGCATGAAGATGTGCGAGATTCTTCAGGCTAATGTGTTGCTCGAGAAATTTCCTCCTTCCTGGAGTGATTATCGCAACCACTTGAAACATAAGAAGAAGGACCTGAC
>JAOANK020001835.1:0-10018 GCA_026257165.2 Telfairia occidentalis | reverse complement strand
CATGAGAATCTCGATCCAAAAGATGGGCAAATCTACAAATCTACAGAAATCAAGCATCTTCCCTTCAATGGCTCCAATGGCTATAAGGTTATGACTTTCCTTTGTGAAATTTTCTTTTCTTGCGTTTATAAACTTATGTATACTAGTCACGTACCCAATGCTGCCTTCCGCAACTCTTACATGTGGGCTTGTCTTGTTTAACGTTTTGAGTTTTACTCGTTTGCTGACCCTGGCCTTGGGTCTGGTTTGGCCTGGAAAAATTGAGCTAATGTCATTGGGAGTGAGAGTGGTTCCGATCGAACTTCCTTTTCTGGCTCGAGTTGTTTCCTGACGCCGCCTGTGATTAATGACCACTAGTGGGACGTTGGTCGATAAAAGAGGCCACTCGCAGGGCCGCTGCATAATATGCTTGTTCTAAGGCTACTACTATTCCTTAGATATTCTCCTTTAAACCCACAATAAAACGTTCAGTTTTCTTGGCTTCTGTGTTGACTAACTCTAGTGCAAATTTTGACAACTTGGTAAATTCGTGTTCATATTCCTCAACTGAACGATTCCCTTGTTTTATGTTTAAGAACTCATTCTGCTTCCTGAATCTCATGACAGTCGGGCAATATTGGCAGAAGAAAGCAACCTTGAACTGGTGCCACATAATTGGTCCTGCAGTGGTGTCCATAAATCGTTCGGCTGACTCCTACCACAATAGCGTGTCATTTCTCAACATAAAGGATGCGCAATGCACCTTCTGTTCTTCAAGGTAGTCCATGTAATGGAAAATGGTCTCAAGGGAAGACAACAACGCTTTTGCATTCGTTGGGTCCACAAAAACACTAGTGAATATTTGAAGGTCCTATTTCCTGAAGTCGCGTAAGTACCTAGCTGGAGTGGACATTTCCCCGCGATCTAGAACCAGTTGGGCAACCTGACTGGCCATGGTAGTTTGTATGAGCAATTGCAGGGATTCTAGAATTGTGGATGCTACTGTCGACTGTGCTTGCCCTATTTGTTGCCCTATTGGTGGTTCTGCAGGTTGATCCTCGTAATGGACCTCTGGTTGTTCTTCAGGTGGCGGAAAAGGGGCCATGGGACTGCTAGTCACCTACTTGGTCGGTCTCTCCTCCCTGTTCCTCTTTCTCTTGGAGGCATTGTCCTAAAACTAATTCTAATTAACTACTCCATCATACATTTCAGGTTTTTACTACAATAACAATGTACAACATGCTTCAATAAAATAAAACAATTACTTCATACAAAATTGAAATTTACATTCTTAGAAAGGAAGTAGTGGCATACCCAACGGTGATGAGGTGGTTATTGTCCAGCCATGGTCACATTAATGCTTACAATGTAAGCGGTCTACAAAGCCATATTTGCTCTGGTACCAACTGTAACGACCCGACTTTTTAAGACTCAATTTCTTAAGATCATCACAATCATGTATGGTTAAAACGATGAACCGACTTGGTTTAGTATTTGAAAAAATTTAATTTGATTTTTAAAGTAGCCAAAGTAATAGAGAAATAATTTAATGTAAATTATCGAGATCTCAATTTATAAAAAAAAACATAATAATATATTACAGAAAATTCTCAAAGAATTCATAAGAATGTTAAAACCCATAAAGGTTCAATAATAAAAAAAATATAACTAAATAAATAATCTAACATAAATTCCAATACGAAAATTAAAACAACTAAAATGTATAAAACTATGCGACTTGACCATGACTCCATCACAACTGATCATCATCAGCCATCTAGTACGCCCTTGCCTTTACCTAAAAAAAATTAAAGAAAAAAGGTTGAGTATGTAAAACACATACCCAGTAAGTAGCTCGATTCATGGTTGGACATGCAAACACACAAAATCATGCAATGCTCATGCGTGACCTATTTCTAGCATTTTCAGTCTGGGGTACCAGCCAATTCATTATTCAGTCTTGGCTAAAAGCCAATTCACTATTCAGTCTATGTTGGTAACCATTCATTACGACATGTCATTTAAAAATCCTCTATGTGATAGCACACCCTCTTTTTCCTTTCAAATGCCACCTCTAGAGTACTAGTATGAGACTTCCGAAGGGGCCCTACTACTATCTAATGATGGATGACAGTCAATCAGTGTAGTCGGGGCCCCCCCCAACACCGACACTATAAATTGGGGGAGGCTGTCACTCATCATTTTAGTCCGTGCAACACACAACAGTCCATGCATAGGTCCCAACTATCTTATCAATAATATTAAACACAAGTTCTATTCATGAAATCTTATAACATCTAAGGCACCCAACATATTCATCAATCGGTGCCTCGGACAGTCAACATGCTTGTACATATCATGGCATTCAATCTATTAGTTCTATAGACATTAAGAACATAAGATCATACAAACATGCTCAATGTCAACATACAACATATATTACATAGTCAAATATTTTTACAAGGCAATTAACATACAATTTATCTATCCTAACCCAAAGGCTTCTCATGAGTGGAGCCACTTACCTGATTTCCTAAAAGATCCTAAAGTAACCCTTGCTAGGCCGGTTTATTTTTTTCAATCGATATTCCTACATAAGTTTCGAAAGTTGAGATTATTAGAGAATAATCTTGATTTTAGGCTTTAACGTTCAATTGGTTAGGATTTTGGAAAAGGAACTATACCTAGCTCATTGTTCAGCACGTGATAAGACACTGTCCAGTACCACCTACGCGTTGCCACCGGTAAAGGTGTTTTTCTTTGTGTTTTGCGTAACTCAGTCATTGATCTATCCAATGGACTAGGTCATGCGCTGAAAAGCTTACCAAATCTTCTCATGCGTCGTCGCCCACTGCATCACGCCATTGTTCACCGTGGTCTGCCAGTGGTCTTGGTGGCATGGAGCTCCACCATTTCTGCCTGTCATTCGCCGGTGAAGGTGAACGCGCTAGATAGATAGATATAGATAAAGAGAGAGAGAGCTGCTACTGTAGTAGTTGCACCGCCAATGTTCTGGTGTGTTGTTGCAACTGGAGGTAGGGGAGAATGAGGGAAGATAGAGTGTGAGTGATGTCCATTTGAGGCCTTAGGATCAATGGGTTCTATAACGTCAATCCCACACATAGAGAACGACCAAGGAGCTGTCATAACATGTAAATGTGATGAAGGAGCATGAGCATAAATTTGGCATTTATGACACTCGTTGGCATATTTGATATAACCTGCCTCTATGGTCAAGCAATAGTAACCAACCCTTAATACTTGTCTAGCCATCATGTGCCCACTTGCGTGAGTGCGACAAATTCCTTCATGAATTTCTTTCATAATTTGGTTAGCTTCATTTGTGTCCACACATCTCAGAAGAACCATGTCATGATTTCTTTTGTACAATATCTCTCCGTTTAAGAAGAATTGTAGTGCTAACTTTTTGACCGTGCATTTATCATTTTTTGAGGCATTCGATCGATATTCCCTTAATCTTATATATTGCCTAATATCATGATACCAAGGTTTGTTGTCCAGTTCTATTTCCACATTCATACATAAGGCTAGGGTATCTCGCTTCTCAATCTTTATAGGTTGAACTTTTTGATTGAGATCTATACTGAATAAGACTGCCAACTTGGGTAGAGCATCTGTTATCTGATATTTTTTCTTCGTAAGTAATCGAAAGTGATTTCATCAAACTTTTGAGAGAGTTCTATGATAAGCTTCTTGTAAGGCAGTAGCTTGGTTTCTCTTGTTTCTCATTCGCCTCTTAGCTAATGAATCACCAGTGAAGAGTCTCCTAAAACTTGAAGTATTTTAATTTTCATATCGAATAATCCCTGGATACCCATGGAACATACTTCATATTCACCATATTATGCGTACAATCAAAGCACAACTTGGTAGCAAGAGGGAATAGCTTTCCTTCTGGTGATATCACTATTGCCCCTATTCCATGACGCAACGCGTTGGAAGCCCTGTCGAACAACTCGGTTCATACCTTTGAGCTTAAGACTTCATCTTCTGTTACTATGGTAGAGATGAATTCATCAGGAAAATCAAACTTCATTGGTTCATAGTCATCTATCGGTTGTTCAACCAAATAATCGACGATCGTGCTTCCTTTTATCAATTTTCGAGTGACATAGATGATATCATACTCCAATAAAAGAACTTGTCATCTTGCAATTCGACCTAAAAGAGATAGTTTTTCAAAAATGTATTTGATAGGATCCATTTTTGAGATGACCCATGTCGCGTTAGCATGTATTGTCTTAAACGACATGCAACCCATTCTAGAGCACAACACATTCGTTCTAGCAAAGAATATTTGGCTTTACAACTCGTAAACTTTTTGCTCAGATAGTAGATAGCCTATTCTCTTCTACCAAATTCATCACGTTGCCCCAGTACACACCCCATTGAGGTTTCTGTCATAGTGAAATACAAAATGAGCGAGCAGCCTAGAGTTGGAGGCACGAGTACAAAAGGATTTTGTAGATATTGTTTGATCTTTTTCAAATGCCCTTTGGCAATCGTCATTCTATATTCCTACATCGTTCTTGCGAAGTACTTGAAAATGAGTTCACATATTGCTGTAAGATGTGATATGAACCTAGCAATGTAGTTGAGTCTTCCCAAAAATCTTCTAACTTGCTTTTGGGTATGCGGTGGCAACATTTCTAAGATTGCTTTGACTTTATTAGGATCAACTTTTATCCCGTCCTAACTAACAACGAAGCTTAACAACTTCCCAAAGGTTGCCCCAAATATGCATTTGCTTGGATTGAGTTTCAATTTGAATTTTCTGAAACGATCAAACAACTTTTGAAGAATAGTTATATGCTCTTCCCCTTGCTTTGATTTAGCAATCATATCATCCACGTAAACTTCAAATTCTTTATGCATTAGGTCATGGAAAGGGTGACCATGGCACGGTGATAGGTTGCTCCAACATTTTTTAATCCAAATAGTATGACCTTATAACAGAAAGTTTCCAATAATGTTATAAATGTAGTCTTTTCCTAATCTTCACGTGCCATCTTAATTTGGTTATAACCTAAAAGCCCATACATGAAGGAAAAGGTAGAAAAACCAACAGTATTATCAACTAGCACATCAATATGAGGAAGTGAGCAATTGTCCTTAAGACTTGCCCGATTCAAATCCCTGTAATCCAAGCACATCCTGACTTGTTCATTTTCTTAGGTATTGAGACATTTTGCTACCCATCAAGGATAATTAGCTACCGTCAAAAATCCTACATCAATCTATTTTTAACTTCTTTTATCTTAATTAGCATGTCTGGCTTCATTTTCCGTAATTTCTGTCTTACTAGCTTGCATTCAAGCTTAAGTGACAACTAATGGACTACAATATCTATATCTAACTTTGGCATATCTTGGTAAGACCAAATGAAAACATCGACATATTCATGAAGCAACTTTATCTATTTTTGACGGCTGGCCACGAACATGTTAGTATCGATTTTAATCTCTTTGCTCTCTATTGAGGATCTTAAGTTGATTGTCTCTGTTAACTCTTTATGGGACCTAACATTTTCTCTTCTTCCTTGATCATTCTCAACAACTATGAAGTAAGTTCAAGACCGTCTTCATTATCATTTATTTTTTCATCGGACCCAACCTCGTGTATAGGAGTATCCAGTTTGTATTTAAGATCATTAACGCTTTCAATCTCAGTATTACTATTTAAAAAGTTGACGATATGGTGTGATGATGAAGAGAAAGAAAGAGAAATTAGACGAATAAATTGGCTAATAGTGCAAAAACTAATAGAGTGGAGATAAGAAAGATGAAATGAACGAATTGATAATTTTCTTTATTGATATGAAATGAAATGTTGACATAAAGCCCAAATCATAAAAACAGTCATTAAAACAAAGTTGAACAATTACTTTGATATCTCATTAATAAATAGTGGTAGCATAGTGACAGTCCAATTATTGGGTTCAAAGTCCTCTGGCCATAAGTAAACTAGAGGATCGACTTTCTTCTTCTCTTTGATTATTGCCAGGACTGTAGAATCTTGGTCTTCTAGATGAACTACGCTGGCAAACATGAAGGAGTCATAAAGGTGGGGCTCAGCGTCATTTGATAATTAGGTTCACGATTCTCAACTCTTGCGCTTCGCTTTTCCTTCTCATGTTCTTGGGCCCACATCATATCCTTTTTGCTTGGCTTATATCTCAACCCAAATCTTTTTGTGTTCTTCGACATATTCAACAACTCATCCAAGTTCTTGCTGCTTCCTCTTGAGGAGAATTTTGATCATTGTGGCCTAATCTTCATTTTCTGGGCTTCTTCATATAAAGTTGTGGCCTTTGCAATCTCAAGAGATTAAAATGAGGATTCAAAAGCCTCTTTAACTGCTTCAATATATGACATTGAGGAAGGTCTCAAAACTAGGATATCTTCTTTGCCAAATATGACCACTAATTTACAATCAACCATGAATTTAAGCTTCTGGTGTAATGTTGATGGGGCCACTCCAGCTGAGTGTATCCAAGGGCATCCCAACAAGAAGCTATAAGCAGATGTAATGTTCATGACTTGAAAGGTTATGTCGAATGTACAGGAACCGATTTGTATGGAAATTTCAATGTCTCCGACGACCTCACTACATGCTCCATCAAAAGCTCTTACTATCATGGTGGTGGGTCTAATGTGAGACGTGTCAACAGGTAACCTCTCTAATGTAGATTTTAGCATTATGTTCAAAGATGAGTTGACTACAGCGAAATTTTTGTATTTGATAGAGATGTGAAGGGCCTTGGTGTGACTTGTACCTTCTGGCAGTATCACGTCATCTATGAAAGTTATGGAGCCAGATGTCGTTATGTTCCCGATGATGTTGTCTGAATGATCAACAGTTATGTCTTGTGGAACATAAGTTTGGATTAAGATGTCTGGCAGTGCCTTCCAATGTGCATCTAATGATAATAACAAGGACAATATAAAGATCCTTGTAGGTGCTCAACCCAATTGCTGACTATCTTATACTTGCTTTGTTTTACTAGCTTTAGAAATTTTTGAATTTCACCTTCAGACGCTAGTTGTTTAGTTTCGAAACTCTTCACCATTATTGGCTCCAATTTATCACTGATGTTCTCATTGATCTTGGCTTTTCCTTCCTCTCTACTTTTCTATTTCAGTAGATCATCTGGAGTATAACATCTTCCGCATCAAGTCAAACCACCTATTCCCGTGATGTTACCAATAGGAAATGGTTCATGTCAACAATAACCTTATATTCGTAACTCTGAGGTATTACCTTGGAACTCTTGTATTCAAATGGGGTCGAAACATGGATGGTGATCAGTTTGGGAGCAAAGCTAGATATATTGGACTTTTCTTGTTAAAAGACTATAAGAGGTTTTGGCTTAAAGGAGGAATCTAAATTTTCATTGGATGGTGGTCTCTCCACAACATTTGTTTCATCTTCTCAATGAAGATGATGGGTCATAGTAAGAATCTTAGAGTCCAATAGTTCCTGGACCATTTGTTGAAAGTGATGACATTAGTGAATTGAATGGCCTTTTGTCGCAGCATGGAATAAGCATGTCAAACTTTCATCATATCCTTCATAATTAAAATCAAGGGGAAGATACTCAGTATTGATATAGCTCTTATCAAACAACATCTTGAAAAGTTGTCTCATGGGAGTCATAATCTCTGTGACACTCCTCCTCTGACTGACCTTATACTTCTCTAGTGCATTCACTTGAGGGTTCTGGTAGTTTGGCAGAGGGTGACATCGAGCTCATTTCCTTTCTTAAAATTCAACCACCCTGCGTTGATTAACACTTGCACCCTATGTTTCAGTGCCATATAATTTTTTGTTGAATGCCCAATGGCTTCCGCATGATAATCATACCGAGCATTTAAATCATACCACCTCGAATAAGGTGGTTATATAGGATTCATCAGTACTATTGCTAATTCGTTATTCTGAAACACTTGAGGCAGGAGCTCTATATAGGTCATCGAGATGGGGATGAAACTCAGTTTACTTCTGTGCCCCTCTATTGTTGGGCCCCTGAGCATAAGGAGTGGTTGATTACCTATGAACTTGGTAACCTTGTTGCGCAAGTGTCCGTGGACTTTTCATAAGAAGATAGGGATATTGTGATGATGCATTATTTACATAAGGTTGGTAGTATGCGTATGGAGGCATGTAATCATTTGAGGAGTATGATGGCATCATATTGTTATTAGGATGTGATTGTTGTCTCCGCGCAGAGTGGTTTGCTCCTCCCACCAGTTGTACCTCGCTATCTTTCTTCTTATGAGGGTTTGTCTTTTTCATAGTTGAAGAGTCTGTTGTATCTATTATTTTGTCATGCTTAACTCCGTATTCAATTCTTTCTCCTATCGTCATGATATCAGAGAAATTAGTTGAGGAGCTTCTGATCATTCTGTCATAGAAAGGAGTCTTGAGTGTATTGATGAACGGAGCCAATAGCTCTTTGTCAGTCAACGGAGGTTGTACTTGAGCTGCAGTGTCCCTACATCCTTGGGCATATTCTTTGAAGCTTTCAGTGCTCTTCTTCTCCATTCTTTGTAGGTCCAACCTATCTAGAGCCAATATCTATGTTGTGTTTGTATTGCTTCAAGAAAGAATCAGCCAAATTCTTCCATGAGCATATGTGAGCACTACCAGTTGCATATACCAGCGAGATGTTGGACCAATCAAGCTATCTTGAAACAATGGATGAGCAACTTGTCATTTTGACCATATGCTGCCATTTTCCTGCAGTACATAATCAGATGATTCTTTTGGCAAGAAGTTCCATCGTACTTTTCAAACTCTCGTATTTTAAATTTTGGAGGGATAACAACATCAGGTACGAGGCATAACTTGGTACCATCAATAGTGCCAAAGACGTTTGTTCCTTCTATGGTTTTTAACCTTTCCTCAAGAATGTCTAGTATTTCATGACTAGTGGTCTTTTGTGCTCCCCCGACGAGTTCCTTTCTAATTTATGGATCGTCTAGATTAGGAACTATCATGTTTACCTTAGGTAGGTCTTCTTTTCGCATCTGTGGCTCAACACAAATATTCATAGGAACTTTTTCGTTCTTGTTGAAGAAGAAGAAATGATGTTGTTTGATTGAGACATTATATAAAGGGTTGTATGTGGTGTACTGCAGAATAAATTCATCTAACGGTTGAAGAAGAGGAGAAAAAATTCCAAGTGGATTGTTATTTGCATTGCTCGATTGAGCAGGGTCTGCAACTGTCTTGCCCTTCTCTAATGCCGCGAGAATTGCATCTAGCTTTCCATGCAACTCTTCAATGTCCTTTCTCTATTTTTCCTTCTCAGGCTACTGCTCTTCAATGATTATTTTTCAATATCACGTAGTGTGGGTATAGCGAATTCGCAGTTATTGAGTTATTTTATTGTTCTGTGATTAATTTAAGAGAAAAGGAAAATAGAATAAATAAAAAATGAATGTAGAAAAATGGACTTGGTGAAAAATGTGTTGGGGTTGATGCCCTCAACCTTCATGGTCTTGTAATTTTATTTAAATTATTTATTCAATAAAATAAGAGTTATTTCATTCGACATTTAGTGTGCATAAACTCAATCCAATAAACTAATATCCAAGGTTATTCAATGACAAACTTAAACATATATGTGGAGACATATTGGCGGATCATGTTTAAGGAATAACCTAAATGGTCTGTAAGTATATGGATAAGGTTGGGTGCCTTATCCTGGTGACACTACGAATACGGCCTACTTTGTGATTGTTACAAGTGTTGTAAAGTGTCACAAACGTTTCGATCCTAAAAGTTCATGTGGAGACATGTGAATGGGGGTATTCTATATATGTGAGACATGTATAAGACCAGACAGCGAAGTGATTTGTCCCTCAGTATAACACCGTTGCTGAAAGAGACTTACACTTCACAAGGATGATCATAGGTGACTCGACCTAAATCCGGAGTCAGTTGTGAACTCCTGTTTGTGAAGACGATCCTTTGATTAGTATGGGTGAGAGTGGCCATATATGCCGACTCAATA
>JAOANK020001824.1:0-10019 GCA_026257165.2 Telfairia occidentalis | reverse complement strand
ATGTCAAATAAAATACTTCTTATTTTATTAAATAAATAAATTGTCATATATATAAGTTACAAACTATGAGGTCCCATGAGATTTAGGACACCAATCCCAACAACCCATGCCATTTTCTTCCATTTTGGGTGTCTCAATGCCCTAATCCGGCGTTTAGACATCATGCTCTCAGATCTTTGCTCTTTGGCTATATTCTTTCGATCCTTAACCGAATTTACTCTTCTTAGGCTCGTTTCACAACTCTAACAACATCGAATCCATATTTTTACCTCAAAATTCTCGATTTCTACAAAATCAACCAATAAAGTATCAAACCACACATGAAAGCCCACGAACCACTAAATCTAGCATTTTTGGAGTGCTATCAGCGACCTTAGTTTTCTATTTTCTGCTTTTAGTTTTATGTTTTTAAAAAATAAAAACCATATATCTTTGATGTTTTTTTTTTTGTTTTTTTGTTTCTAAAAGAATAGAAAACCAAACTTATTTGAAAATTATTTATAGTTTTCTATTTTTTTTAAAGTTAGAGAGATATGTTAGAGAGAAAAAAAAGAGTGGAGGCATGAAAATAAAAGTCTACAGATATAAAAATAAATTTTTTAGAGAGTAAAGTTAGTGAGATAAACTTTAGCAAGAGTAAACTTAGAGATATAAAAAAAATTTAAAAAGAAAAAAGATAAGAGAGAGAATTTTAGTCAAATTAAAGAGAGAAATTTTAGACCACAAAGTTAAATGAGAAAGAGAGAAGTTTTAGAGAGAATGATTTTTTTTTTTTAATAAGAAGAGAGACGATAGAGTTGAGACCAAAAGATATGATTAAAAAAGAAAGATAAAGAAAATTTGTAGTACGAGAAAATATAGAGAAAAAAGTTTAGACAAAAAAAAAAATTAGAGAGCTATATTTGTTATATAGAAAAATAAAAGTGAGAGAGAAAAAAAATGAGAATAATTTTAAAGAAAGATAAATATAGATATAGAAAATTTTGAAAAAAATATTAAATTTGTAGAGAGAGAAATTTATAAAGGAAAAAGTTTAGAGAGAGAAATTTGTTGAAGAATGATATGTAAAAACCCAAAATTTTAGAAGAAAATGTGAGTTTTTGAAAAACAGAAAACTATTTTTAAAAATTACTTTTTTAAAAAAAAAAAAGTACGTTTATAATTTCAAAAACAATTTTAAGAAAAATAGGAAACTAAATTAATTATCAAACAATCTTTTTTTTTATAACCAAAAATAAAAAATAAAAAACAAAAGACAAAATCATTAAGTGAAGTCAAATATTAGTTTCATCTTCTCTTACTCTTTGTTTTCCATAGATTTTAGTTCTTTACTATGAAGAATTCTCTCTTCTATAATGAGGATAAGAAAAAGTGAGGTTTAAGAGTTTTCTCAAATGAGGATCACAACACCTAATAATTGGTTTGATGAGTCCTTTTTTTTTTTAGTTCAACAACATGTGGAGTTGAGGGGATTCGAACTCATAACATCTTGGCCAGGAAAATATATCTTTAACTAGTTGAGCTATGCTCGGTTTGACAAATGAGTCATTAAGTTTACATAATTTTGATTTGACTCCCTCATCAAATTAAAAATATTTAATAATAATACTACACATTTTTCATGACAATATATTAAGCAATTACTCTCGTATACCATTATTAGATCACTTTTAGGTTCTTTGTATTTTCAAAGTCATCTATGTTCGTTTAAGCTCTATTTTTTTACTTTTATTAATTTTTTTATAAGGTTTGTTTCAACCAAATATTATAATATCAATATAAATTTTAATTTTACAGATATATCGATAAAATATTGATATCGATGGATATTTTTGTAAACCAAAATTTTTTAAAAAAAATCTTTTAAAATATTAATAAAGTTACTTTCACTCAAAGTTATAGTTCTTATTATTAATATTTATATTCATATTTGTGACTAAATGTTTTTTTTTTGTTTCTTAGATATTTAAATGGATATCAAAGATATTAATTGATCTTTAATATCGATATCGAACTCTCAAATTTAAAGATACATCAATTAGAAACCAAAAATGAAAGAAATGAAGTTTTGAGGATAAATGATGTTGTATGTTTTTTACAATATTTAACTTGAAGACTTAGAGATATAGGGAGGCCTACTTATACAACTAGGTCTAAGATTCGAGAAAAGATCTACACAACAAAAAGATACACATGTAGAATAGTAAGTAAAAGTTGGAACAAAAATCCGCTGGAGAGAATCACGTAATCATAGTAGCCACAAGCAAGAATAGTTCTGTTGGTTTTGATTTCTTGGAAGTTCGATGGAATGAGCAGAATTATCTATTATTTTATCATCCCTATTCAATGAGAGTTGGATAAAAGAAGACCGTGTATGCGGCACAAGTGCTAAAACTAAAATTATGGGAAGGCATTGGTTAAACAATCAGCTAACTGTTTCATGAGCGAATATATTGAACATCAAGTGCACCCTGAAGGACTTGTTCATGAACAAAATGAACATCTATCTCGATATGCTTGGTCCAATCATGAAAAATGAGAGTAGCAGCAAGAGCATGAGCAGAGACATTATCGCACCATGTGATAGGTGTACAAGATGGGGGAAAACTAATCTCACATAAGAGTTGGTTGACCCAGATAATTTTAGAGGCAACTTGAGTAAGAGCCCGGTACTCAGATTTAGTACTAGATCGTGCAACGAATGTTTGCTTCTTCGAGGACCAAGAGATAAGAGTGTTACCAAGAGAAACACAAAATGCACCAATAGATTTACGGTCATAAATGTTGCAAGCTCAATCAACATCTGAATACTCTATTATAGATATATCATCAAATAGCTGAATCAATAATCTAAGAGAATTAGAGCCCTTTAAGTAGCGTAAGACTCACTTAATATATTACCAATGAACCTCATTAGAGGGTTAAAGGAACTGACTGAGACGATTAACAACATAGGCAATGTTAGGACGCATGTGAGTAAGATATTGGAGAGTGTGCTGCCGTATACCGTTGGATTATCAAGTACAATTCCATCGGTGAAAGAAAGATGTTTACCAGTCACCATAGACGAAGGACATGGTTTCACATTAGAAAGGCCAAGACTATTAAGTAAATCATGATTATATTGGAACTGAGTAAATAGAAAACCAGAGAAAGTGGGGGTGACCTCAATGCCTAAGAAAAATGAAGGTCCCCAACACCCTTTAGAGAAAATATGTCATTGATGCACACCATTAGTGGGGGGAAGAAGGAAGAATCATTCCTACTTAAAATCAAATCATCAATATAGATAAGAAGAGTAAAAAACACACCATGGTGTCGATAAAAGAATAATGACATCAGATTTAGAGTTGTAAAAACTCCACGATAATAAGGGTTGTGAAGTTGATCACTCCAAGCACGTGGTGCTTGTTTGAGGCTATATATTGCCTTCTCAAGGAAACTGAGGAATTGATAAAGTTGGAAGGTTGCTCCATATAGACCTTCTCTTTGAGCTCACCATTAAGGAAAGCATTGTTGAAGTCCAATTGTTGAATTTTTCACCCAAACGAGATAGCTACAGTTAAAACAATACAAATGCTTAACAACTGGGCTAAATGTTTCAAAATAGTCCATGCTAGCATGCTGATGAAAGTTTTTAACCACCAACCGAGCTTTATAACACTGAATAGATCCATCAGAATTTCGTTTAATTCAAAACACTCATTTACAACCAACAACATGTTGACTTGGTAATGGAGGGACAAGATCCAAAGTCTGAGTTTTTAACAAGGTAAGAAACTCATTTTCCATTGCCACCAGCCATTCTGGATATTGCAAGGCATCAGAGAGGCTTGTGGCAGTTCAGTAGTTAAGTGATACAAATTAGTAGAAAGCTAGGCCTTTGGTCAAAAAATACCAGCCTTATCTCCCTTTTGCATCAGATGATGATTCTGGATAGGAGGCTCAATAGAGGAGGTGACAGTGGGTAAGATATTCGACTGGGAAGAGACCGCTCCTCCACTAACTGAATTGGTAATGATTGGGTGCAAGCTGCCTGAGAAGAGCCAAAATTTTCAACAACCCGATTGTGCCCGAAATCAGAAGGTGTAGCAGCTTGTAATTTAGAATATTCAAAACATAGGGAAGTGGATAGAGATGGCGAATGAGAGATACATGCAAGCGAAGAAGCTGAATGATCGGGCATTGGAAAAAGTAGTGGAAACCACAGACTAATGGTAGGAGCAGGAGATGTCACAGAAGTTGGTTGAGATGGCAATACAAACCCATTTTGAGAAGAAAACTCATCCCCATTGAATTGAACATTATATGTATTACAAAGATGCCCAACAGAATTAATATACTTTGTGACCTTTGTGCATCGAACTAGGTAGAGATAAACATACTTTTTACATTGAAATTAAAATTTAAGACGTCGATAAGGTCGTAAACATAGATAGCATGCAGAACCAAGCACTTTGAACATATGTCTAGTTGGGTTTCTGATTAGTCAGAGCCTCGATAGAAGACTATCCATTTAACACTAAAGTGGGCAGAGAATTAAAAATGAAGGCAACAAGCTGAAATGATTCCCACCAAAAAGATAATGACATAGACGATTGAGCTAATGAAGTCAATCTCATCTCAACCAATTGTCAATGCTTACATTCAACCCGGCAATTTTCAGCAGATGTATACGGGAGTATCTATATTCAATGCCAAGTTCATTATATTACAAGAATCAAAGCTCTGAATTCTCCCACTTCACCAGTCTGAAGGCATTTGATGATTTTATCAAACGTATTTTGAACAAATCGAACAAAGTGCTAAAAATCCAAAATAGTAGTGCTCGTCCATTTTAAAGGAAAATCCACATATGCCGAGTAAAATCATCCGAGAAATGCATGTAATAATTGAAGCCATTTCTTGAAATATACGAGGAAGGGCCCACAAATCAGAAACTATCAATTCAAATAGTTTAGTAGCGTGAGAGGTAGAGAGAGTAAATGGCAAAGCATGAGACTTACCAAACTAATCAGCCTCACAGAAACTCATAGATTTCTTAGATTGGATAAGTAAATTACACATTCGAATAACATTGTCAAAAACTTGTGAGGAAGGGTATCCCAATCTCTAGTGCCAAATATGCTTGGAAGTAGAAACATTATTGAAAGAGACAGAAAGCAAATGTCCAGCAGATGAGCCAACAACTAGACTAGTGCCATGTGTCATTTGATAGAGACCATTCTTAAGCTCGCCTTTCAAGATTACCATCCTCGATAGCTTGTGTCCTTAACAAGACAGTGATCGGAATAAAATTCAATATAAACATTATTATCACGAGTTAGGCAAGGCACATTAAGTAAGCTCTTCGTAATGTCTATGAAAGGGAAGAGAACCAACAACAGTATGAATAGTAGAATCACCAGTAATACAAACACTAAGCTTAGAACCATCACCAATAATTACAAATTCCTTACAATGCTGTCATGACGAGAAGTTATTTTTGCAGGATCAGCTATGGCATGCCTATTGGCACTAGAGTCAGCATACCAATTTGAATCAACAACAACCTCAAAAGAACTAGGATAAATAGACAGTATTGAACGACCTTGACATATGAGGATTAGGGGAGGAAATACGTGGAGCAGGAGATCCGTCACGATGAAAATAGCAAACAATTATTGTATGACTTGTTTTTCTACAAATTTGGAAAGCAAGTTTACCATTAGACTAAAATTTACCCCCTTTACCTCTACTATGACCACCAAGAAAGCTAGGATTAATGCTGAAATGAGAAGTATCGTGACCTTGACACTGAGAATCACCAAAACGACTGGACGGTGGATTTCCTACAAAATTAACATAAGTAGTATCTGTCATAAGTACGCCACTTTTCAAAGGCAATTGATTTTCCAGACGTTTTTCATATGTTAGTAATTCGGCATACCATGTAATAGTATACATTTTTTTGAATATTCACCACCATAGGGTTATATTCTTCATCGAGTCCAGCAAAAATTTGAGAAACAAGAGTGCACATAGAAATTGGTTTACCACCAAGAGCTAACCTATAAGAATAGAATTTCATTAAAGTAAGATACGCGGTGATTTTTAAAACTACCTTTTTTGGTTTGTTGGAGCATTTGACGAAGATAATCCTTACTCGCTCGAGACTGCACACCATATGATTGTTGAATATAATCTCAGAGGTCCTTAACATTTTCAAAATCCATGACTGAGTTGCTACATCAAGAACCATAGAATTATAAAGCCAATCCAAAAGAAGCTAATCAATTGATTGCCACTTTTCAAGCTTTAGATTGATTTAGTTGTGCATTCCATTGGTGGAACTGGATTCCTCGCCATCAGATAAAAATTCGTGTGGGACAAATACCGTCACCTGTGAGATGACCCATAAGTTTACAATATTAGACTTGAAGAATTAGAGATACAGGAAGACCCATTTATACAGTTAGGTCTAATATTCGATAAAAGATATGCACAACACAAAGATACACATGTAGAGTAGTAAGTAAAAGCTGGAACAAAAATTTGTCGGAGAGAATCACGTAATCATAGTAATCGCAAGCAAGAATAGTTATATCGGCTTGAATTTCTTGGAAATTTGGTGAAATGAGCATAACTATCTATTGTGTTATCAATATCGACATATCGACAGATATTTTAATAATTCCTAGCTATCTTTTTTTTAATATGTTGACTTTCCTTCTTTATGCTCTCAATTTTACTAGGTTTTCTATATTACTACAAGAAATTAAACTCTCAAGGATGCCAAAAAAGAAAAAATATCACTAATAATCATAACTAAATAGGATCTATTTTAATTATTAATATTAAAAATTAAAGGTCAAATTATAAATTGGGTTCGATTTTGACTTATTTTCAATATAGCCTCAATAGTTATATAAGTTTCAATTTGATCCGATAGTTTGGACTTATTTTCAATTTGGTTCTATGGTCTTCTAAGATTCTAAAGAAATTCATTTGCTCCATTCACGGAATCATTCTATTGGTTCCCTATGATTTGGTCAAGCTTCACGAGTTATATGTCTATATTGTTATCATATTAAGTATGTGATTGGTTTTCTATTTACATGGTAGTGACCTTGTGTTATTCACTTATTCTAATTCAGCAAACTATGTTTGTTCACACGGGATGTCTGAAGAAAGGTAATACGTAAAATGAACTTGTATTTTGTATTGATTTAGTGTATGGTAGTACAATCTCTAGTGTATGATCGTTTGATTCTTTCTCTCGAATACATATGTGACTTTAGGGTTGTAATGCTTGATCTCAAGATTGAATCTTCAACTTTGATCTTACTGAAGTTCTTTCTTTAGCTATGAGTTTGTTAAACTTCTTTGTCTTGAGCTTGTTGAAATTTTTCAGTTTCTTGAGCGTGTTGAAGTTCTTCAGCTTCAGCTTGTTTCTAGAAAAATCTGTTGGTGTCTTGAAGTCTTATATGATTTTGTCTCCAAAGCTTTCATAGATTCCGATCTTCATTCTTAAAAGTTTAAATTTTCAGAGTCTTCAAACTTCAGAATCTTCAGTCTTCAAAGTCTTGAGAGTCTTTCATCTTCTATTGTTTCTTCTCGATCTTCTACAAAATGAAAGGTATCTCCTATTTATATGGTTTGTTTTAAGGGCTTTGTATGGTTTGAGCTAGTTGGACCAAGTCTTTGGCTTGGGCTCATTTGGGCTTTGGGCCTAATTTTTCCATAATTAGCTAAAGTTAAATTTATGCTTTCGGCCCAGCTCCTAATTTGCATTTATAGAGCCTAGCCAAATTTTTTTAGACTAACTCGAGCCTTTGGGCTAAAGTATATTTGATCTTAGATTTCATCCCGATTTAATCTGATTAGGCCAATTGGTTGGACTGACACGTAGCATCTTTAAATTTGACAAAAAAAATTTCAACAAATGCCCCTTTTTGAAATTTATGCGCAATTATGCTTGTGGATGGATTTCAAAAATATTGGGAATGATTTTGATTTCTATGACCAATTTAGTCAATATGAATTTGGTTTATAATTCAACTAACAAACTTATTTATTTTTATTATTATTTTTAGATAATGAATGTTATGATAATTTGAGATTCTAACAAAATTTATCCCATCTTTGATAAGGATAATTTTATTTTTAAATTAATCGAAACAAAATTTTATATATGGAGCATGGATTTTCCACTTTGGGTCCAATCATGAGTTTGACTCTAAAAAAATGATTTGAATTCAAAATGTTTTTTTGAAAGAAAATTTGAACTCAAATATGAATCCAAATCTTTTATGACTAAATTTGATCAAATTTCAACCAAAATAAATAACATTTAATCTAACAGTCCTATCATATTTGGTTTCAAACTCATGCGAATTCAAAATATATTAACAAATCTTTTGAAAAATTGAATTCAAATTTAAATCGAAATCTTTTTTTTTTTGGAAAAGGTAGTATATAAAAAAGAACAACAAGGTGAATCCCACAGCCCGGGATTAAGGCAATGAATAAGCAGTCAGACGCTTCCTACCCCAGGAGGGAAACCTGAAAGAATCAGGAACTACCACCCAATAAACGCCGAAACTCACAAATCAAGGCTCCAACCATAATGCATAAAGATACAACGGGTATAGGTAGAAACATTCAAACATATTCCGAAAACAGGAAAGATCGCGATGAAAACGAGACCTCCCCTGAGTGTGTGTGCCAGCCAAACCTGAATAGGACAGAGAGAACTCAGATGACATAAGGAAAGGAGTACTCAGGGCTTTGTTTTTCACAGTTCACCCCTCAAATTTTCTTTTTTTCTTCTTTTTCTTTTTTTTAATTATTTTTTTTTATAAGAGGAGCCGAGTCAAGACATTTACGTCACAACCAGGACAGTACTCATTTTTCCTCTAATCTTATTAAAGGCGAATGAGCATAGCCACTCAGCCAAAGATCAAAGCAAATTAAGAAAGGAGGAGTACACCTCATAGTTCATTCAGCCAGAAATACCACCTCAACACAGCATACCAAGCCTAGGACCTACCAGGAGGTGTGTTAAAGATAAGGGGATCAACGAGGGACGTAAGCCTAACTGGAGACAGAGTAATGTCATCATGTTCCACCATCCCCTCATACGCAAGAGTAAGCAAATCATAGGTTATCATGACCTCAACCAGCAGCCGAGCGAGAGCAAGGTAGAAGACAACCAGAAACTCCATCTGCCCTAAGAAGGAAGCACCTGTGAAGTCAAAGCGGATAATGCAAACGCAAAGAAAGCAAAGAAAGCCCACAAAATAGAAACCACAAAACTAAAAATAGCCAAAGTCCACATCCCGGGCCAGGCATCAGAGAAGAATACCCACATCCAAGGCCAGAAACCAAATCCCCACATCCGCAACACCGACAGGGAACACGGTAAGACAAGAGAGAGAAAAGAAAAAAAACTACCAAAGCTCTCAAGGGGACCCACCAACAAAGCTAACCCCACGCTAATAAGCACATCGACCCATCATCGCAGCACGAGCAAGCTGGATGAGAACCGACACTGGGCGAGGCACCCCACCATGCAAACGGTGGTTACGTTCCAACCAGATGAAGTAGATCGCCGCACACCATGCAAGCCTCCAAACTCTGCACCTTAACGAAGATCCACGACCTTTATGCACAACCTAACGCAGCTCCATGCCCCACCAGAAAACTCGACGAGATGATGCACTCCATCCGACCAGGCTCCCCCATAGCTGGGCCCCAAACGAACATGAGAAAAAAATGTGGTCCTTGGGCTCCAAACCTGTATCACAAAGAAGACAAGAAGGAGAAACAAACTTATCCCACTGAGAAATACGATCCCAAGTAGAAAGTCGATCCTGAATAGTAAGCCACGCAATAAAGGCATGTCGCGAGATGTTTCCACCAAACCATAGTAGATGAAACCAGAACACCTTCTGCCCCTTCGGACGGAGGGATTCATAGGCACTAGCCACAGTGTAAACCCCAGAAGCTGTAGGAAGCCACCGAGGATAGTCCTCAAC
>JAOANK020001813.1:0-10019 GCA_026257165.2 Telfairia occidentalis | reverse complement strand
ATAACTTTAATAACAACTTTATTGACAATAGAATGTGTTTACAAGCCATTCGAGTTTTAGGACATACACACCCAACAGCATTGTGGGCTACCCTACAACATTTAAAACTCCCATAGGAATGTCTCCTTATCGTATAGTCTATGGAAAAGCCTACCACTTGCCTCTTGAACTGGAGCACAAGGCATTTTGGGCCTTGAAACCATTGAACTTTGATCTCAAAGCAGCAGGAGAGTTGAGAATGAACAAGTTAATAGAATTGGAGGAGTTAAGACACTCTTCTTATGAAAATGCAAGGTCATACGTGGTGAAATTAAAGAGCTGGTATGATAAACGAATTACACCTAAAGAATTTGAAGCAAGACAACAAGTATTACTATTTAATTCAAGTTTAAAGCTCTTCCTAGCAAAATTAAATTCACGATGGCCAGGACCATTCATCTTTGTTAAAGTGTTTCCACATGGAGCTGTAGTAGTTAAGGATGAGAAAGATGGGAGGGAATTTAAAGTTAATGAGCAAAGATTAAAGCATTATTGGGGGTGAGATGTTTCAGTGAAAAATCACTTCCTAGCACCTTAAAACCAACTAACCCCTCAATTCTCCAAATAAGGAAGTTCCTTCCAAAATTTCTTTATTTTAGTTTTTTTTTAAGTTGTTATCCCTTGGTGTCTTTTGTATTAGTAATTGTTGTCTTGCAGTAGGAGAGAGCCTTGCACGTTGAGGACTCACATTGGTGGATCGCAAGGCACGACAGATCCTGCTGCATTAACCAGATGGTACGCAGAAAGGAGATATGGCAGCAAAGATTCTTATGCCTCAACTATGCGTATCCCACTGTCCCATAAGCCATGCAGAAAGGAGAGCTCAAGAAGAATATGAAGAAAGGGAAGGCTAGGGAGACAAAAAAGTTGGCCTATATTGACAGTCTGAAAAGGACAGCAACTACACGACAAAGTAAGAGATTGTGGGAAGCCAAATCTATTTGAGCAAAGAGTTGTCAAAGCCAACATTACCCCTGCCCTCTTTCTATTTAACCAAACTTGTTCTCTCATTATTTTCACAAAATAGTAGCTAAGCTCAGTGTTTTATGTGTTCACCTACTGTTTCCTCACAATTTCTTTTTCCTATGTATAGTTGAGCTCTTTCATCTCTCATGGCCCCCAAGGTTGGAAAGAAAGGAACAAAAACAAAAATAGTGGAGCCTGCTCTCGAAAGTCCACCCCATGAATCTTTAAGGTCCAAAAGATCTGGACGAGCAAGAGACAAGGGAAGGCAGCTAACCTTTCCTTGTCTGTGGAGCCTACACAATCTCCTCCAAGCAGCCGCTCTTTCAAAAAGAAGGGTAAAACTCCAATGCAAGAACCTGAGGTGCTTGTTTGTGGAGAAATTCATAAATGAAACTACAAAGGGGAGATATGAGATTTTCAAAAAGCAAAGCTGCCCGCTTGAGAAAGAGTTTGACCTCATAGGTAATACTCTTGATTGTGTGCATAAAGTTATCACTAACCATAGTTGGGAGTTATTTTGTCAATGGCCTCAGCCTTCCATAGTCCCTTTAGTCCAAGAATTCTACTCCAATATTGATGAGGAAAGAAGGTTTCCGAGTAATGGTGAGGGGAAAACTGGTGGATTGGTGATCGCACCCAATAATTCGTCGCCACAAGTGTACGAGTCAATTGTAGTAATAACAACTTAAGAGACAGAGTATCGTCCTCAGGGAATCACGAATTCTAATTCTCCTAATTATCAAATGATTATTTCAATTTTATCCAGTGGTCCCAACTTCATGCAACAATCACAAATTAAAGAAAGCTATAAAAGTTGCACGGTAATGGTGAAATACTCGATGGAAATGAGGTTCTAGGGTGTTGGCTTGGTAAAAGAAATACTTGGACAATTAATTAACTCATGGGATGCAGTTTATTACACTTTTTCTAAGTCTAAGGTTAATTGACTCATGCGTTTCCCCCTCGAGGTCCACCAACTCTCACACTTAACTCCCTATTCGATCTCTCGCAATAAGAATTTAAAAGCGGCATAAAGGAAACCTATCCCAGACCTGACAAATTCACCTATCACTCCCTTGCATAGAAAAACTCATGTCTAATTTCCTTGGTCTAATTTTACTACCCTCTCTCTCAAGAAAGATAATAAAAATAGCATACAAACATCCAATGGACAACTGAATGTAGTGAAATTAATGCTGTAAATTAAAAGAAAGTTGTAAGAAATTATATTCCCACAAGGAAAATCAATAAATTCTAAGTATTCATTACACTAACACCCTAAAACCTAAGTTTTTAGCTATTGAAATACACCACAAAACAGCCTAGAAAAATCAGTAAAGTGGTGAATAAATAGAGAAGAGAAGGAAGAGGGCACACCCAGATGAAATCCATGTCATTTCTACAGTAGACACGCTTCTTGAGGCATGGAGACATGTTCCCGAGCACTCCAAAATCTCCCAAAAGCTCCAGAATAATAGCCCATGGTCTTCTCCCTCAAAATCTGTCGAAAATGCCACAAAAAATTGAGCTCCCCAGCCCTAAACACGAAAAGATGCTTATACATTGATCTGCCACAGCGTCGAGACGCTATAAGACAATGTTTGGACGCTAGTTTGAATAAAATTACCCAAAACTCTCATTTTGGGCACGCAGTCAAAAAATCAACAGCTTCGAGATGTTATGGACGGCATCTCGATGCTGCCCATGTGCTGCAAGGGGCAAGGGGCACGTCCGCTGCACACGGTGTCAAGCAATAGTTGGGGCACGCTGCACTGACATTGGGCGTAGAAGGGGGTGGCATTGAGCATGGAGTTGGGCAAGGGACGTGCGCAGTGGGCGGCTGGGGTGCACGCCTGCGCATGCAGTTGACTGTTGGTGCACCACGACTGGGCGTGTTGCACTTCTTGTTCTACAGTGTCGAGACGCCCTTGACGACGTTGTTCATCACCCTGCAGATCTTTTGCAGAAATGGGCGTTGAGACGCCCAATGACCCTTTCATCACCCTGCAGATTTCTTGGGTCTGGACTAATTTGGCCCTTTTTCTTCGTTTCTTGGCCATTTTTCTCATCTTGGGCCCATTTTTCACCCCGAACTGACTTGGATCCATATTTTTACCTCTTATTGCTCGGTTCCTACAAAATCAACAATAAATGCCTCAAAGTATACATGAAATCCCACAAAACCTCTATATTTAAGGCACTAAAATAACACTTTTTAAAGTGCTATCAATTGGTCACCAGAGGCGATCAATGCATTGTTCAGCCTGCAGAACTACAATAGAGTTGCCTACAATGAGATGGCCATAGCACCTTCTGAATCTCAGCTCAACACTGCTTTGCAAGGCATACGCATTGGGGGAACTCAATGGCAAATCTCATCCACTGAGTAAGGACTTTCATGACAACATCAATAAAGCCTCAAGCCAATGTTTGGATTTTTTTCCTGAAGAATAGGTTGCTGCCAACCACTCATGACTCCACTAACTCCTTTGAGAGGGTGTTGCTGTTGTTTGCAATCCTAGAGAGCATTAGCATTGATGTAGAAAAGATAATAGCCAGGGACATCTTTTGCTGCTTTAGACAGAAATCTAGAAAGATGTTTTTTTCCAAACATCATATCCTCCTTATGCATCAAGGCAAGGCAAGAGTACAATATGAAGAGTCTGAAGAACTTCTATATGACAGGGGCATTATTGACATCACTGTCATGTCAAAGATATTACAGTCTAAGACTTCCAATAGAAACTACAACATCATTTCCAACATGCATCAGCTGCTCGAACAACAAGGAAGGATCATCCAGCAGATGGATTTCTCTTACACTCAAAGTAGAGCTTATTGGAATTATGGTAATAAAAGAGATAGCACTGTTAAGAAGGCTATACATACAAATTTCACCAAACCATATCCAACTTTTCCTCAGTTTCCTGAGGATGTTCTCCAGCCATGGTATCTTCAACCGTCTGAGCACTTTGAGTAACAAGGTCAAGAGGATGATGTTGAAGGAGATTGTTAGCTGGCTGATTGAAGGGAAGTATTTGTCTGCCTCCATCCTATTTTCTATTTATTCATGTTGCTAATGTGTACTTGCTCTTGCTTCTTCTTTGTTTTGATTCAGCTTAGTTTATGCTTTCAATCTTTGATGAGTTGTTGTGTGCTTGTTAAGTGCTATTTTAGGAGCTCCATGTCGGTTTTAAAAAAAAGGAGAACATTAGGTATGCATGTTGTTTCTATTTTCATGTACCTTTTTTAAATGAATATCTAAGTTTTTGTTGTTGTTAGACAACTTCTGAGCTAGCTTGCGTTCCTTTTTATCTAGCTGCATCTCCTTCATGCATTAATTTTCCCCTTAGTGTCCTAGCTTAGTTAATGATATCTTGATCATCAGCCCCTTTTTAACAGCTCACTTTTATCTGGTCCCTTTTTGCTCCTTATTTTGCCTTTATGTCTGAAAGACTGCTGCCCTTCTCATTAAGGACAATGAGAGCAATAAGTTTGGGGGGTGAATGAAACATAATAGCACTCAAAGAGTGTAGATCACCCAAGTGTTGTACTCAAAGTAATGTATTAAACATTCCTCTTCTCATTACTCAAATGCACTCGTAAAAAAACAAAAAAACAAACAAAAGAAATATAAGAAAAGGTGATGCATTATTGCTTTGAAAAAGGATCTTGAGTAAGATAATGGGTGTACTCTCTAAGGAATTTTGTTAGTAGAAGGAAGCAAAGCACTTCTAGAAGGTCTCCATCCAAAAAGGGGAAACCCTCTGTTAAAAAAAATAAAGAAGCGAGAGAAAAACGCTTAGATTGCCAAAGGCAGTCAAAAGCTTAATTAGCCCAAATAAGAAGTGCCAGCAATCTGGAGGAAGTAGTCAAAGTAAAAGGTGGAAGATCTATGTTAAGATAGGTTGTTTGCACAAAAAGGGTTAAGGATTGGTTAGTTAGTCAGGAAATAAGTTTGAGAGAAAAGAGGGAGCTTGATGGGGAGAATGAAGAAACAGTTTGAGCAAAGAATATCATAAGTAGTAAGGGAATTACTAGACAAATGGAAAGGTAGAAATTATGCTAAAAAGAGTATGTGAAAGTTGGAGCATTCTTGCTCAACTTGCTGTTGTGTTATAATTAAGGCATTGCTCAGGGACGAGCAATGGTATAAGTTTGGCGGTTTAATAACTCTTAGTATACAAGTTATTTGTGCTTAATCTAGTTTGAATTAGTGAACAAACAACTTTCTCTTGATAAAAGTTGTATAAAAAGAATACCAAAAGAGTGTGATTGTGTGAAGGATATTGATCTAGAGTAAATTAAATGAAAAGAAGTTGTCATGCACATATCTTGCACTCGTTGCTTATATTTTGTTCTGTCAAAGGTATTGTGGCAATCAAGGGAGAATTGTTGGTGTAGATCTATGAACAAAGAAATTTCAGAAGCAGGAGAAAGGACGAAGACATTGAGAGAGCAAGATCAAGTGAACTTGCACCTCATTAATTGAGGTGGACCATTTCTCACGTGAAGAAGACAAATCATCCAATGAGAGCTATCCAAATAGCATCACCTAATTCTGTCAGCTCTTATTCTTACTATTGGAGGAAGTATAAAAGGAAAGCTTAAAGGAAAAGAAGAGATGTTTCTATTTTCTTTTTCTTTTTTCTTTTTTATTTTTTTGGCTTTTCTCGAAAGAAGAAAGGGGGAAGAAAGGAAGAGGTGCAAAAAGAGGAAGTTACCTTGGAAAAGGAGCTAACCACTAGCTGGTGTATAGTCCTAACTTTTTCTCATGCTTATTGTTGTTTTCATTTTATTTTCTTTTTCAGCTTGAAGAACCTTTGCAATTTTTTATTTTTTTTACTGCTATGGATTTCATCTCGTTTAAAATTTGTAGTATTTCAAGCAAGATGTTGAACTAATCAGAGTGGTGTGAGCTAAGGCTGCACCTTAGGGCTTTGTAACAACTTTTGAATGGCTCTTTTGGTTTAATGTTTGTTATTTTATTTCTAAGAGGAAGGAGCTTGGTCATCTCTCACCCTTTTACTATTTTTTATATTTGGGAAAATATGAATGCAGTGAGTGTCTTAAACCACACTAGAAGATTCAAGAAATCCTCTCTAGAGTCTAGTATTAAGTTGGGGCTAATTTAATACCGAGTGCCTATTATTAAGTTGTATTTGAACTCAGTGAAGTGGAAGCTTTGTTGTCATCAACTTTTGGAAGAATGTTTTGTTTTCTACTTCAGAAAGAGGTGTCATTTGATTTGTTGGAGCATTTCCCCTTGGTTAAACAAACCCTTAGTTCATTCCTTGTTAGCCATCCTCCTTAGTAATTTGATTTAGCTCCCTGGATAAGCTCTTTGTGCGTATGTGTTTGAGTAGCCTACTTTAGTGATTTTAAGTTTAATTGCATTTGTGCTTTAGTTATTAGTTATAACATCCTTAATGTGGTTACTTATTGTCTAATTAAGTTGAACTGAGACTCTCTTTAATACCTGTGGAATGACCTTATTGTACTACAATGAAGAGTATATGTTTGCACTAAGGACAATGAGTTTGGTTACGTAGAATTCACAAATCAACAAAGGTTGCCTTCTTTTTATATGATACTTCAAGCAAAGCCTTCAACTGAGCAACATCTTACGTCATCTTGTCCAACTCCTTCTCCAGAGCGGTGTTGTGCTCTCTCAAGCTAAGAACCTCATCCCTAAAGCGCATAGTGATGTCAACGGAACGTATTCCACCCTGCGTGCATAAATGTAACATAATATCAATTTTAAAAGTTAATTAAAACATAATCAAAGAAGAACAATAGTCTAATGTTTCCTACCATGTTAAGGGTGCATAGCATTTGCTCCACCAACTTTGTTAGATCCTCCTCACATGGATGAAGAAGGATGGCTCTATCTACTATCATCTGCCAAAACTCGCTATCATCACTGTAGTCGAGATGAGAACATTCATGTGCGATGAGTGTTGAAGTAGACAAAATATCTTCAGCCATTTCTTCTTTGGATCGTAGTTCGAATGTGAGTAATCATCTAGCATTATAGCCTATTTATAATGGGCGAACATGAGATAGTCGCTGCGCTAATGGGATATTGATTACAGGCACGTTGGTGCAACAACCACACCTTTTTTTTATGACATCAAGATACGCGATCGCATCGACATATACACATACAAACGCGATGAATTGCATTCCCGTCGTTACAAGTTCCCGAAATTGAAATTGAGTTACAGTCCCAATGCTGCATGTCTTTCACATTAATTATACTCTGACAACTGAAAATTGGGATATTAGATCGGATTGAGATAATACAGTACTAAGTTACAACCACCAAATATTGTGTCAGAAAATAATATTAATGTGTATCAATATCATACGAGGCATATTATTTTGGTACAATCCAAACGCATCGCATCATTGATAGTGCCAGATATCCAAAATCATGAAATACATTGGAATAATGTGATCACATTGAAATACGGGTATGATAAGACAGACCAGTAATTGTAGTTTAGTATTTAATTGAAATAGAGTTAAGTGTTGTTACTTTGTGGTCAAACCCTTGAGTTAAACACTATACACTGTAGTTTAGTATTTGAATTTTGACTTTGGTATTATTAATCAATCTCATAATATTCTGGTATAATTTGTTCGAACATGAGACATGTGTCAAATTCATAATTACTTTGCTGACGATGTCATTTTCTAAGTTATAATATAATAAAAATATATAGAATAAAAACAAGCAAATGAGATGTTCATGAAAGTTAGCATTTTATTTATTTAGTTATTAATTATTATGACCGAGGGATGGGGGTGGTACACAGTGGTGGACCTCGAGACTATGGACCTTGGATCTGAGTGCTTCATTTTCTTCGATCAGTTATCTAACCGTTGAATCTCTTCGGTCCAAGTGTCATTTCAAACATTTGATATCCGCCCACAATCTACTTATTTGATTTGTGTCACGGTGAGATTCATTAGACCGATTTTAAAGTTCATCGCTTAACTACAATGTGTCTGAAGATATTCGAAAACCGATCTATGAAAGAATAATGACCAAAAACAAAGAATAAGAAATAAGTCAAAGTACGTTTGAGATTAAAAAAATATAACAACATATAACTAAGAATTATTAGTAAACAACACTTACAGAATGAAAATCATCTACTGCGCTCATAAGGCATTTCTCGCTGATTTCATCTCAAATGAGTACTAACACGGTGTTGATTGTCGTTTATTCCTATAATAAAGCAGCAGGCCTAGAGTAGTTGATGGCACACGAAAATGTGTTATCCCTAGGCTTAGTTTTAGCTAGTTTTGTTCGATAATTTTGGTGCTTTCACGTGTTTTTATGTTAATTTGTACGTACCAAGCTTAATTAGAAAAAAATATGATTTCGGGCTTGTTCGGGTCAAAAAACGAGCTTAAGAAGACTAATTTTGGCTAAGGAAAGAAGAAAGGAGGCCAAAAATACAAAGGACCCGAGGAGGCAGCATCAAAACGCCATGCCCAAGCGTTGAGACAGTAAAAATTTCTAGAAAACTGAAGTTTGGATCAACAGCGTCGAGACGCTGTTCAATGGCATCTCGACACTGCAGAACATTGTACGTAGGCGTGCGCGCGCCCATCACCTCGCCCAGGTGAGCGACCATCGCCTCGCCCATGCACGCGCACCTCACCAACCTGATGTCAACGTCGCTCAATACCTCGCAACATGCCCTGCTCGACGCCCCCCATGCGCGCGCCTGCACTAGCCGTACGTGTGACAAGCGTTGAGACACTCATCGACGCAGCGCTCAATGCCGCACGCCCACACGCGCACTCCCATTTTGCTGCACAACTCATGGCAGCGTCTCGACACTGTCCATTTGTGACGCTCTAAGCGATGCCCGCGCCCCACATCCGTTGACTAATCAAGACCAGCGTCTCGATACTGTCTTATGGCGTCTCGACGCTGTGAGCAACGAACTCTTTTTAAGTTCATTTTGCATTCTGAAAACGGAGAGACCATTTGAAGAACCGAGAGTACGACTTGGAGCACGATGTTTCAGAAGGAAAGGGAGCACCCCATGAAGTCCGTAACGACCGTAAGATGTCGATCACAATTAGAAAGTGGTCACAACTTTCAAATGGTTTCATTGTGTTCATCTTTTTATTGATTGTTTTCGTGACTAATTAGAATATTGAAGAGGTTGGTGTGAGAGTTTAATTCATCAACTTAAATTGAATTGATTGTTTAATACGTCTTTTGTAACAAATGTTGGATACTGATAGCACTCTAAAAGTGCTATTTTAGGGCCATAAATTTAGTAGTTTTGTAGGTTACATAGTGTACTTTGATGCTTTATTTATTAAATTTGTAGAAACCGAGCATTTGGAGGAAAAAATACGAATTCAGTGTTGTTCGGGCTTAAAAACGAGCCTAAGAACAGTAAATTCGGCTAAGGAACGGAAGAAATATGTCAAAAATAAAAGTAGAGATTTTTTGGGTAGCATCTCAATGCTGGAATAGTAGCGTCTCAACACTAGAATAGTGCTCAATGCTTGAATAATAGCATCTCAACGCTACTTCAAAAAATTTTCCTAATTTTTCAAAAATGTAGTGGCATTTTTGTAATATTAAAGCACAGCATCTCAACGCTATTGAATAGCATCTCGACGCTACCGGCAGATTCTGTATATGCTTCTTTTCGTCGTAAAGGTTCGAGAAGTTCGTTTTGGTTGCCGTTTTCAGTATGATTTTTGAGGTTCAAGACTAGAATACAGTGGGCATTCATTTTATAGCAGATTTGAAGCTTTTGAGTGTTCGGGGGTGAAAATCACGGGCATAGGAGTCTATTTAAGGCCAAAGGGGGGGAACAATCAGCCCGAGAGTTTTCTTTTCTTTCCTTATTATTCTGTAATCTATTATGTTGGGTTTTTCAAAATTGATTTTTATGGTGCATTGTAGCTAAACCCTTTAGTTTTGGGGTGTTGGTTAGTTTTTATGGATGATTAATTATCGATATTGACTCGTT
>JAOANK020001793.1:0-10021 GCA_026257165.2 Telfairia occidentalis | reverse complement strand
TATCTCAATTAATTAATTTTGGCTTAGTCATTACATGTTAATGCTATCTTTCATTTAATATGGAACGCTATCGTGCCTAATTATATGTTTGATAAGACTTGATTTGAATGCTGGGTTAGGGTCAAGTAACTTTTAAATTTTACTACTGTCACGCTATCGTGTCTAGTATACTATGTTCTTGAAATTGAAATTATATTTAAGCCTATGATCGAAAATTACAATTGGATGGGAATTCACCCTTGACTTGGAAATTCAGTAAGATTTATTTTCATTAATTTAATTTGTTTTCTTAATTTTTTTTTTAGTCATTTTATTTAATTTAATTTAATTCCCAAACCAACAAAACCCCTCATTTTTACTTTTGATTAAAATATTGAGAAACAAAGTTGCATAGTTCCCTTGGGATTCGACCCGATTCCACAAACTCTACAAATCAACCTGAAAGAATCGGTATTTTATTTGAAGGGCTTCGACAGCCCGTTCAATTTGCTATGCTATTTGAATCATGTGCATTTTCTAATTTTTGAGTGAAATAGTTTTAACTGTTTGTCTGTTTTAAATAGAATGTCACATAAAAAGACAAAGATTATACCACTTCAATTGTGAAAAGGATATAAGCCAAATTTGAGATATGTAAGAGTATGAGAATGTTTAGTCTTCGTAAGATTAACTTATAGCACTCAAAAAGTGCTATTTTCAGGCCTTAAGTTTAGTAATTTTTGTGCTTTTAGTCTGCTTTGATGCTTGTTTTGGTGTAATTTTATATGATTCGAGTAACTTGGGGTAAAAAGAATGAATTGATGATGTTCGAGTAAAAATTCAGTTTAAAAGGAGAAAATTTGGCTAAGAAATGAAGAAAAGAAGCCAAAACAAGTGGAGACTCGAGGGCATAGCATCTCAATGCCGGATCAGGGCATTGAAACACCCAAAAGATGAAAATTATTAGGAAAATTGGAGCAGCAGTTCACAATGTCTCGACGCTGTATAATGGCATCTCGACGCCATTAGTGACAAGAGGGTTGGGCATTGTTGCGATGCTACGACTTCAATTGACCGCCTTCGAGTTATTACTACACACCATTCTGAGAAGAAATTTGCAGCAGCGTTAAGACACCGCCTCTAGCGTCTCAACACTCCCAACAGAACGCTATTTAAGAGATTTATTTTTGCTAGGGCAAGGGAGGCCGACAATTGGTTGCGATTTTTTGTCACTATCCATTGTGCTACTGCAAGTGTACGGGTCAAATTGTAATATAAAACAGTCCTAAGGCTGAGTATCGTCCTCTAGAAATCGGGCTATAAATTTTCTTAGTTTCCAATCAATTTTTCCAATTTTATCTAGAGATTTGTAGGTTTGATTTAGTGATAAAATTAAAGAGAAACACTAGAAAGTTGCACGGTTAGGGAAGAAAATCTCAGGATAAGGGAAATCCTAGGGTATTGTGTTCTTTTTAAGCTAATTTGACTTATTAAACAGTTTTTGGCCTATTTTAAATGCTAAAATCCTAGGCTTAGAATATCAATGAATAACACAAAAATTAGGAGGATTTAGCAAACAAAATTCAACCATAAAATAAATCAACACATCAAATTAAACATAAAAAGTCCAACACCCTAAGACTACAAAGATTCTAACAACACATTGACTCTAAAATCTCACAAATTTAATGTTCAAAGGAGTAGCAAAAGTAGGGAAAAGAAGAAAGAAAAACTCTAGGATCGTCTCGACGTCGTCTCCTTCCTCAAGCCACTCCACGTACCCTTAGTTTTCACTCACAAATACTTGGAATAGCTCTCTCTCGTTCAGAACTCTGGAATTTGCTCTTTCCCTCTCTCTCTCAGAATTTTCTCTATCCAAAACGGTTCACTCAAAACTAAAACATAAGTTTATTTTTATAGAAATCGTCGCAGCGTCAAGACGCTACATAATAGTGTTGAGACGCTGCGCTCCGTATTTACCGTGTTGCCACCGTGTTTTTCAAAAAGGAGGGAAAATATTCGAAGTAGCGTCTCGACACTACATCAAAATTTCATATTCTGCTTGCTCAATTCGTAGTAGCGTTGAGACGCTACTTCTCCAGCGTCTCAATGGTGATGCCTTCTGCTTCTGGTTATTGTTTGGACATCTCAACGCTGTCCTTTAGCGTTGAGACGCTAGCTCTCAGGTTGCTCCTTGATCTTCAACATTGATTTAGCCAATTCTTTGGGCTGTTTGGCTCATTTTTCGCTCCGAACAACCTCAAATTCATCCTTTCCCTTGGAATGCTCGGTTCCTACAAAATTTCACAAATAAAAGCATCAAAGTATACTTATAAAATACAAAACCATAGGACCTAAAATAGCACTTTTTGAGTGCTATCAACCCTAAAATACCTTCGTTCTGGCTTACCCCACTTCCTAGATGTTGAGCATCCAACTACAAGTAGCACCTCTATTATTGGACCATACTCACCTTCTTTTCGCTTTTTTTTTTGTAGCATTCTCCATCGAATAAGGGGCCAAAGAAAGGAAGAGTAACCTTTTTAGATATACTTTATTTAACAAACACAGTTTCAACAAAGACTCCTTTATTTCAGAATTTTGCTATCTAAGAATCCGACCATTTTGAAGCATCTTAAGTCTAACTCCATTAATTACACTCTAAACCTTCAGAACTATAAATAGGACGACTACGTGCTCGAAAGGCAAGAAATTCAAAGAAAGATTTCAAACATACCCTACTAGTTTCCCTTATTTCTACTCACATACAAGTTACAACAAATCATGGGAAATCATAGCCTTTAGCATGCAAGTATTACAATTTTATTATTTATCCATCACATGGTCAAGCCAGTCAATCTATCGTCACAAAAAATTTTCAAGGTTTATTTCAAGGTTTAAGTAGCTTAATTTATTCTAAAATATAAGAACTCAGGACACAATCGCATAAAATATATCCTATCAGCACACATACTCAAGACACCCCACCCCAAACTTAAGATGATATATTGTCCTCAATGTATAAAATAGAAAAAATAAGGAGTGAGCAAAACTGGCATGGTAAATGACGTGATCCACAGAATTTGTAGGCTTGTGCATTGAGTACTACGGTGTTGGAGTTCTTGAATAGAGAGACTACAGTTGAAAGCCAAAAGAGGAATAAGTTATACAAACGACACAAAGAAAATAAACATAAAGGTAAATATATATATACTAGAAAAAGAAAAACATAAATGAAAATAACAAAAAGAACACCCTCTGAATGATAGAGCTCGGTCAGTCCTCATCATCATCGTCATCTAAATATGAGGGTGGTGACGCCAGTGGACGAAGGCGAGAGGCAAGGATGTTAGGAAACGTCTGGGATAGGAAGTTATAAATCGTCTCTTGGTGCTCGCAAATAACTCCAAATGACTCCACCTGATATTCATACTGGAGGCGTCGAAAGAGCTCCATACGTTCCTCACTAGTCCCAGGGGCTCGTGTTTGCTTAGATGGTCCAGCCTTAATGTGATCGGGATCTTGTGTCATGCACCCAAGATCTTGCTCCAGAAGCTCGGGCTCTCACATCTGTGCAATGGGCTCTGCCTCGCACAATCCTATTATAAAGTTCTTCTCCATGAGTGTCTTAGGGTGGATGAGCTCCTCGTTGGGGTTCCAGGTGACACCGATTGCTCTACAGAGTGCCATGATGAGTGAGAGATAGTCAAGCCGTCTAGTGGTCGATCCACAACGGATGTGTTGAATGGATTGGTAGATTATTTTTTCTATGTCAATAGTCATGCATGTGGCTATGGCATAGAGCAACACAGCTCGATCCATAGTTACGTCACTCATATGGGCCACAAGGAGCAGCTTGGCACAAATGAAACTATGCCACACCCTGTTAGAAACACTGAGGTCCGACGTCTTGAATTTAATAACTTCACCCCATCTAATCGTCCACTAAGCCCTTGGCTGGCAGAGTTCCTGAATAATCTGCGTTAGATCCACCTAATTCCTAGCATATGTCTAGTACTCGTCATGCTCGTACTCGCACACCCTGTAGTATCTGTTTATAGAGGCTGCATCAAAATGTACACGCCGACCTCGCACAAATGATCTAGATTCTTTTTCTCGTAAGTTGGCTTAGAACTCTCTGACGATAGGGACAACAACGCCTCAGACTGCCTCACGAACTCGAACCATCCTCGTTGAGCGATATTATCATATAATTGAGGTTGTTCAATCTCGCATGGTGCCAACCCACGGTCTTGCACGATGGATCTATTTACTATGTAGGTTTGGTAACGTGACGCAACATCGACGTCGATGAATCAGTGTAAGTCAAAAGAACTAGAGCTCCCAACGTTCCCCTTGACTCTTTTAGATCACATCATGTCAAGCATTTTGTAAAGATTATGCAAACCCAATAATTCGCCACATAAGCTAGAAGTTATATAAATAGGATAATCTCATGCACATATACACAAATTAATGCTAAAAGTAAGTCCATGATGTGCACAATTAGTCTCCTTAACAATGGTGCTCAACTTTATAACATCGACATCCCAAAAATGCATAGAAATCAGCCCCACAATGAAGAACATAAATTTTCACAACTCCTTTTAGTTACAAATATGCTTGATCTTCATACCAACACTCATAATCAATTCCCCAACCCATAAATAACTCATACACATCACTCCACAAATAAGCCCATAAATTCTAAAAATTAATTCCCTTAATAATCATGGCCAAATCTTCAATATTCAAATATGAACTTGATTCAATTCAACAATACAATGTTTATAGTGTAATGAACATGTCGAATTAAGCCAACATAATCACAAATATGCATGAATAGATCAAAATTCCAACTGCCATACCAGCCTCCATTATACTTTCTTCAACAGATATGCCCAAAACTAGAAGAATCATGCATGAAGTCGACTTTAATCAGAAACAAAAATGTAAAGAACCAACTATGACTAGCAAACTAGCTCCTAAGTCCAAATCACACAGCAGAAAATTACATAAATCTATTGATTATCAACTTACGAAAACTACCCCTAATTGTTTCCAAGCAATTTCTTCAATAACCAAACTCAAATCTGTGAACCTCATACATGGAGACTACTCAACTCAACCTAAATAATGCAAAATCATCAATCATAACATAGATCAACAACCAAAGGTTGGAAATCTACTTATACTTGGTTGCCCGAAAATCAAAGTTTGAAAGAGAGGGTTGTGATTTTCGGTGAAAATCCCACAAAATCAACTTTAAAACTTCAAAATCGGACAAAAGAAGAGCAATAGGAGTTTGGATTTTAAGATTGAGTAAGGAAGAAGGTAAGAATCAAGTGAAATTTGAAGAAAATTGGAGAGATTTTGAGGGAGGAGGGCTGTTGGCACTAGGGTATGAAGGCGAAAAAAATTTGGGTTCTGTTTCAAACACGAAATCTGTAATTTAATCCAGATTTCACGCAGCATTAAGACGTTATAAAGACAACGTCTCAATGCTGTGACCGCAGATGAGTATACTTACTTGCAGCTAGCGTTGAAACGCAGGTGGCATCTCAAGGATAGTTCATGAATGCGCTTCCGCCTTTTTGTTTTTTCAATAATATTATTATTGTTATTATTATTATTTATTATTATTATTTTTTTTTTATTATTATTTTTTTTTTTTTTATTCTTGCACCAAAAAGATAACTCAAGTTAGTGAGCAAATATAAATAAAAGTAAATTAAAATAATTAATAATTAATAAAAATAAAAATGAGTTGAACAGCCAAAATAAAATCAAATAAAACAACTAAGCAAAATTTTGGGTTGCCTCCCAAAAAAACGCTTTGTTTAACGTCTTTGGCTAGACTCATTGAAGTTCAGGATGTCTTGTTGAGATACATCTCATCCAACTGTCTTTCCTCATCTCCACAGTATGCTTTCACCCTCTGTGCATTGACTTTGAAAATTAAGTCGTCTTTTTCTTACAACTCCACTGCTTCATATAGGGATACGCTTTTCACCACGAAGGGTCCCCACCATGTCGATTTCAGCTTTCTTGGAAACAAACGTAATTGTGAGTTATATAAAAGTACTTTGTTACCAGGTTGGAAAGACCTTTGTAATGTCCGCTGATCGTGCCATTTTTTCGTTCTTTCCTTATATAGCTTTGCATTCTCACATGCTTGGCTTCGAAACTACTCCATCTCATTTAGTTGAAGCAGTCTGTGTTCCCCTGTTTTTTGAATGTCGAAGTTTAGCTTCTCTATTGCCCAATATGCTCTATGCTCCAATTCTACTAGTAGGTGACAGACCTTTTCAAACACCAAATTGTATGGGGATGCACCAATTGGTGTCTTAAAGGCTGTCCTGTATGGCCATAGTGCATCATCAAGTCTCTAGGACCAATCCTTTCTGTTCGTCTGAACTATCTTTCCCAATATCTGCTTAATTTTCCTGTTAGAAATCTCAACTTGCCCATTAGTTTGGGGTTGATAAGCTAGGGAAACCTTATGTTTCACCCCATATTTATTTAATAGGAAATTAAACAATTTATTGCAGAAATGGGTTCCTTCAACACTAATTATAGTCCTAGGTATGCCAAAACGTGTAAAGATATGCTTTTTAAGAAATTGACCTACAATACGAGCATCATTCTTCCTAGTGACTATGGTCTCTACCCATTTAGATACATAATCAACAACAACAAGTATGTACATGTATCCATCAGAAACAGAAAAATGACGGATAAAATCTATCCCCCATACATCAAAGAGTTCTACCTAAGAAATAGGTGTCAAAGAAAATTCGTGATGTCGAGAGATATTACTTGTTCTTTGACACCCATCGCACGTTCGAACAAAGGTGTAGCAATCTTTAAATAAAGAGGGCCAGTATAAACCTAATTGTAGTACCTTTGCTGTTGTACGAGTTGGGCCAAAGTGACCACCATAGGGGGATGAGTGACATTCCTCAATGATTTTTGTTGTTTCATTTAATGAACTGCATCTCCTAATAATGTGGTCAGAGTAGACCTTAAAAAGAAGTGGGTCATCCCAAAGGTAAGACTTGGCCTCGTGAAGAAATCTCTTATTTTGCTGGGAGTTCATATCAGGTGGTAAAATTCCTCTTGCAAGAAAATTCACAATGTCAGCAAATGAAGGCCATTTATGCCCTACCTAATATATGTTTTCATCAGGAAAGCTCTCAGTGATTGAGAATAGGCTCAGTTGAATATTCTCATTCTCTATTCGAGATAAGTGGTCTGCCACCACATTTTCACATTCCTTTCTGTCTATAATTTCATAGTCAAACTCATGTAGCAAAAGAATCCATCTTATTAAATGAGGTTTAGCATCTTTTTTAGAGAACAAAAACTTAAGCGCAATATGGCCTGCGTGGACTGTGACTTTAGACCCAAGCAAGTAATATCTAAATTTATCAAAACCAAACACAACAACAAGCATTTCTTTTTTAGTGGTAGTGTAATTTTACTGTGCATTATCTAGTGTTCTACTTGCATAATAAATTGCCCTAAACATTTTATTCTTTCTCTTTCCTAATACAGCTCATAGGGCATAGTCACTTGCATCACACATCATTTCAAATGGTTCAGACCAATCAGGAGCAACAATGATGGGAGCAGTAATTAATTTCTCTTTCAATTTACAAAAAGCAGATAAGCATGCATCATAAAAAATGAAAGTGGAATTTTTAGCAAGCAAATTACACAGGGTTTAAAAATTTTAGAATAATCCTTAATGAATCGCCTATAAAACCCTACGTGACCTAGAAAACTATAAACTCCTTTCACATTCACGAGAGGGGATAATTGCTCAATTGCAAAAATTTTAGCCCTATCCACCCCCAATCCTTTCTTAGAAATTTTGTGCCCAAGGATAATTTCTTCCTTGACCATGAAATGGCATTTCTCCCAATTTAGGACAAGGTTGGTGTCTTGGCACCTTTGTAAAACCTAAGACAAACTAGAAAAATTCACATTAAAAGAAGAACCAAACACAAAAAAGTCATCCATGAAAACCTCCATTATATCCTCTATCATGTCATTAAAGATAGCCATCATGTATCGCTGGAAGGTAGCCGGAGCGTTACATAACCCAAAAGGCATCCTCTTGTACGCGAATGTCCCATAGTGGCATGTGAACGTCATCTTCTCCTGATCTTCAAGAGCGATGGCTATCTGGTTACACCCCGAGTACCCATCAAGAAAACAGTAATATGGATACCCTAAACCCTATCTAATATCTGTTCAATAAATGGGAGGAGAAAATGATCCTTACAGGTGGCCTTGTTTAATTTCCTAGAATCTATACACACTTTCCACCCCATGACTGTCCTAGTGGGTATACTTTCATTCTTCTCATTACTATTATAGTTGTCCCATCTTTCTTTGGTACAACCTGTATCGGACTCACCCATGAACTATCTGAGATAACATAAATTATACCTACATTTAATAATTTCAAAACCTCTGCCCAAACAACCTTCTTCATCGCAGGATTTAGCCTCCTTGGATGTTCTATAGACGGATTAAAGGTATCTTCCATAAGAATTTTATGCATGACAATAGACGGGTTAATACCTTTAAGGTCTCCTATAGACCAACCTAAGGCAGACCTATGTTTACGTAAAACTCTTAATAACCTATCTTCTTCCCCATGAGTCAATCCAACAAAAATAATGACAAGACATACAGATGTTTCTTCCAAGTAAACATATCTCAACTATTCAGGCAATGATTTTAAATCACATACAGGTTTTTCATTAATTTTCTTTTCAGAAACAGTTAATAAAGGTGAAGATGTGTATCAACCCGACTTTTAGACATACTTAACCTAGGGCTATTACTAACATGCATGCTCAACACAAAGGTTTTCGTATAACTCATTGCAAGAGAATTTTTATTTGATAAGGAAATAGCAATTTAAGTACTTTGAAAACTCAATGGAACATACTGGGATCCCGATTTTTAATTCATAAATACTATGATAAGATAAAAAAGTAGATGAAAGAAAAATGCAAACTTGATCAACAGTTTGAAACGTAGAACTTAAAAACAATGCAATCAACATATCGCGGAAGATCAAAAATTGTGTCTATGGCCTATGGCAACTCGCTCCTAATCAGCCACCTCGGTAGGTTTTCTCCTTACCTAAAAAAAAGAAAGGAAAAGGTTGGGTATAAAATTATACCCAGTAAGTAACTCCAACCCTAGAGTCGGGCATGCAAACACAAACAGTCACCTCAGAGCACCTCAGAGCACACAACAGCACAAAGCAAAGAATGTATTTCAAGGAGGTTCTCCATTCAACACTAAGCAAAGATATATTATCTCATGGGGACACCTCAGAGCATACAGCAGCATAAAGCGGAGAATACATTCAAGGAGGTCCTCAAACACAGTACTAAGCAGAGATGGTATAACTCCTAACTCATGAACATGCAACACACGATCCATGACTATGCATAGGTCCCAAACACATATCATATAATCTGAACCCTCAAGGCATCCAACATGCAATATTCCACTAATGCCCCTAGCATCCATACATCACATACAACCAATACTCATGGCATATAACAACCACATAATAACTATATACGCAACATGCTTATCACACTAGCACATCGTCATGCTGAATTAACAGACTATATGAAATAGGCATGATTAACACATACAACACACATATCAAACAAGTTACCGACCTAGCCCATTGGTTTATCCAAGAGCGAAATCACTTACCTCGAATCTCAGGAAAACAACAAGTGAAACCAAGGAGAATCAGTAATAGATTCTTTAAGCAACCTAGATCCAAAATACCAAAAATACCCTTATTATTTTTGAAATTCTAAATAATTAATAATTAAAAAAGGAAAGTTAGGGTTCCGAAGGGCAAACAACACTAGGAAGACACTGCCCTTTCGAGACCAGCAGCGGCCCATGCCCTGCCTGAAGGATACAACAACATGCATACGCAGCGGAAGGAGGATCTATACACTCTAATTAGCTCAAATTAAATATGAAAAATCAT
>JAOANK020001767.1:0-10022 GCA_026257165.2 Telfairia occidentalis | reverse complement strand
TGCTCAAAGAATTATCAAAAAGATCATACATGACTAATAATGCACTTAAAAGGCACTCAACTTAACTCTTATTCTAAGAGTTAACATCCATCCCATCCGAGTTCCTACAAGCCCGAGGTGCATTTAATGAAGTCTTTCCTAAGATGCTCCTTTAAAACTAAGTTAATTTCAAGTGAGTAATTCTAGTTTAAGTGAGCTTTTTCTTTCTTTTTTTTCTTACTTCCTGTTTCTTTTCCTTTTCCTTCACTTTTCTTCTATTCTATTCTTTTCTTTTCTTTTTCCTTTTGCTAGAAGGAAAGGTTGCATCACCTTCATTTTGGCTTACCCCCATTTCCTAGGTGTTGAGCATCCAACTACGAGCAACACACCATGTTGGGTTTTTATGTCCTAAAACTCGTGGTTTATAAACATAAACATATTCTATTATCAATAAAGAAGTTATTGAAGTTATCCAGTCAATTTGTTATTGAGTAAATGAATTATTAAGTATAACTCTATAAATCCAATAAACTAAGAACCAATGGCTATATTATGAGTAATTGAACTTTATGTAGAGACATATAAAAAGGATCAAGTTCGACTAAATAGCCAAAATGTGAAGGATGTATCAACATACATATGCAGTTGATTAGGATCGTATACACTCTAATTAGCTCAAATAAAGTGGATAAACTCATGCTTTAAAGGAGAAAAAACAGAGAAATAGCATATTAAACCTTTGCAGCTCAAATTCTTGTCTTATCTCCTGCGAAATTGATCAAGAACAAGCTCCGGACCACCACTAGTGTCTTCTCAGCTATTCTCCGGCTTTGGAACAGGATGGTGTGATCCCTTGATTGGTGAATTAGGGATGAGAAGAGGTGAAGTTTGGTTTAGGTTCAACACATGAACACCAAGTTTGGGAGGAAAATTGATCAAAGCATCAATCAATGTAATGCACGAAAATGGCTCCCATTTATAGACAAAATGATGCACAACTACCTCACCCTTGATTGACACTCAATCAAGGTGAGGTAGCAATGAAAATGGAGGTGGCAATTGGTGAAAAAAAGAACTGAGGGAAATGGAATTTCACCAAATTCCATTTCCTCCCTTTTTCCTTTTTTTTCTCTTTTCTTTATTATTCGGATTTTTAATTTAATAAATTAAAAACAAAGTAATAAATTAAATTAAAAACATTTTCTAATTTAATTTTTAGTTATTTTAATATCAAATATTAAAATAATAATATTTTGCCACCCATCCCGACTTTTGAAAAACCTATTTTTTCGAAAATGAATCCCTATTAATATATACAACATTTAAATCTCATTTAAATGTTATTCGCAACTCGCTTCGATAGTTTAATTTGCAATAAAACGTCAATAGATTAAATATATTGCATATATTTAATATTCTGCCCAAACCGAATTTGAACGCTTCAAATTCATTCACCACACTGTTTCAAGGTGTTATCCGATATGAGCTAGCCGAGGGACCTAATGGACCTATAGATCATGAGCTCTAATGATCCGAGATTAACCGACCAAACTCTTTGACCTAATTAATCAACATTCGTTAACTAGCAGGTCACTCCATTAAAGCCCGTAGCTGCACTCTCCTCACTACAGATATATCTGTGTCCATTTGATATAACCATAATCAGTAAGTCGATTGTTCACAGCTCGTTTGTAACCTCAGCTTGGTCAATTACCCTCATACCCCTGAGTTACCTCTTGTTCCTTAAGTACCACTAATCCCTCTAATGAACAATTTGGTTTGTGGTCTAATCAACAAACCAAACTCCCTCTCGAGCCAATGAGAGGGTTGGCCGTTGTTCAAGACAGTGTATCAGCCGCTAAGGGAACAACGTCTCTACTATCCCTCAAGTTAGGTAGGAGTGAATTTCAACTTGTAGGACTATGTCCCTATCTATCTACAAGGTCTTACCCTTGAAATGGGAGGCATATTGAGTAGACACTGTGGAGCCTCTCTCACCCATGCAGATCAAAGGATAATCCCCGATAAACAGGAGTTCATAGTTAGCTCAGGATTAAGATCAAGTTACCTAGGTCAATAGAGTGAAATTAGTCCGGTTTTCAGTTAATGGCGTTATAAAGAAATAATGACTATTTCACAGTCCGCTCTTATGCAAACTCATTGCATAGAAAGCCAACACTCGCATGTATGGGGTATGGGATGCCCTAGTTTATTGTATTTATTGTTTTCTCTCCTTTAACTCAACAACAATGTACGCCACTAGAGTTTCAGTCGAAGTGGGAGTTTGTTGGGTTTTATATCCTAAAACTAAGTGGCATGTAAACTTATTCTATCATCAATAAAATAGTTATTGAAGTTATTCAGTAAAGTTGTTATTGAATTAATTATAATTATATAAATCCAATAGACTAAGAACCCATGCCTATAACATGAATCCTTAGACTTTATGTGGAGACATAAAAGTGGATCAGGTTTAAGTAAATAGCGGGCCGCTTTCCATAGTGTCCTCAGGATAAGGTACCAGCCTAATTCATATACTATGGACCGTTTTGGCTTTTTACTTAATCAAGGTGACATAGTAACCAAAATGGAGGTGGCAATTGGTGAAGAAAAGAAGTGAGGGAAATGGAATTTGGACCAAATGTCACGGTCACACCTTTTCGAACTGTGCGGCATCATAATCTTACGTGATCATGGCCAGCCGTAAGGCTAATGCTAGCCCTAACATTGTTTTTCTCGAGTCATTAAACTCCGTCGGACCATAGGCAAGGTTCTTTCTTCCTCGACCGAGTATCTTTAATCTTGCATCATGAGGTCCATCTCGCACATTTACCCAACTATCCATACGTAAGTACTCCTTTGGCCCATCGTTGACATAGCCACACAAGTGAAAGTTCACAACTATGCTTGCAACTTGGCTTCGTCTCAGTAATGCACATGGCCTCGACATGCATTTTTTCTCTCTCACGACTCTAACCGACTTGCCTCTACTCTAGTCCAAGTCTTCATGGCTTAACCTTGCCTCTGCTGTTAGCCAAGGCCCTTTAAAGCTCTGGTCGCATCTTTTCTCTTCATCTAGGTTCCCATAAATGCGACCCACACGCTTCTACATCGATCTGGAACTTTATCGGGACTCATTTGGACCCTCTGTTGGGTTAAAACGGCCTTATAAACCCATACCGAGGCTTCTCCCTTTTTCCTTTATTGTATCTCTTTTCTTTTATTATTTTGATTTTTAATTTCATAAATTAAAATAATAATAATAAATTCAATTAGAAACATTTTCTAATTTAATTTTTAATTATTTTAATATCAAATATGAAAATAATAATATTTTGCCATCGATTCCGATTTTCCAATAACTTGTTTTTCGGAAAATGAATTCTTATTCATATATAAAACATTTAAATCTCACTTAAATGTTATTTTTAACACCCCTCGATCATTTAATTCACAATCAAACATCTATAGATTAAATATATCGCATATATTTAATATTCTCCCAAAACCGAATTTGAACGCTTCAAATTCATTCACCACACTATTTGAAGATGTTATCTGATATGAGCTAGCTGAGGGACCTAATGGACCTATAGATCATGACCTCCAATGATCCGAGATTAACCGGCTAAACTCTTCGACTTAATTAATCAACATTTGTTAACTAACGGGTCACTCCAATAAAGCCCATAGCTGCACTCTCCTCACAGAAGATATTTTTGTGTCCATTTGATATAACCATGATCAGTAATTCAATCCTTCATAGGTTGTTTGTATCCTCAGCTAGGTCAATTACCCTCATAACCCTGAGTACCTCTTGTTCCTTAAGTACCACTGATCCCTCTAATGAACAACTTGGTTTGTTGTCTAACCAACAAACCGAACTCCCTCTCGGTCAAATGAGAGGGTGGGACCCCTTGTTCAAGACCTTGTATTAGCCGTTAATGGAACAACCTCTCTACTATCCCTCAAACGGGTAGGAGTGAATTTCATCTTGCAGGACTATGTCCCCATCTATCTACCAGGTTTTACCACTAAAATGGGAGGCATATTGAGCAAGCGCTGTTGAACCTCTCTCACCCATGCAGATCAAAGGATAATTCCAAATAAACAAGAGTTCATAGATACCTTAGGATTAATATCAAGTTACCTAGGTCATCAGAAGGAAATTAGTCAGGTTCTGAGTGAATGGCGTTATACAGAATCAGTAACTATCTCGCGGTCCACTCTTATGCAAACTAATTGCATAGATTGCCCACACTCGCATGTCTGGGGTATGGGATGCCCTAGTTTATTGTATTTTTTGCTTTCGCTCTCTTAACTCAACAACAATGTATGCCGCTGGAGTTTCAGTCGAAGTGGGAGTTTGTTGGGTTTTATGTCCTAAAACTAAGTGGCATGTAAACATATTCAATCATCAATAAAGTAGTTATTGATATTATTCAGTAAAGTTTTTATTGAATTAATTATAACTCTATAAATCCAATAAACTAAGAACTCATGGCTATAACATGAATCCTTAGACTTTATGTGGAGATATAAAAGTGGACTCGGTTTAAGTAAATAGCGGGTCGCGTTCCATAGTCTCCCCATGATAAGGTTCCCAGTCTAATTTATATACTATGGACCGTGTTTGCTGTTTGCTTAATCAAGGTGACGTAGCAACCAAAATAGAGGTGGCAATTGGTGAAGAAAAGAAGTGAGGGAAAGGGAATTTGGACCAAATTCCATTTCCTCCCCTTTTCCTTTATTGTATCTCTTTTCTTCTATTGTTTTGATTTTTAATTTCATAAATTAAAAACAAAATAATAAATTAAATTAAAAAAAATTTATAATTTAATTTATAATTATTTCAATATCAAATATTAAAATAATAATATTTTGCCACCGATCCCTATTTTCAAAGAACCTATTTTTCTGATTATGAATTCTTATTCATATATACAACATTTAAATCTCATTTAAATGTTATTTTTAACTTCCCTCGATCGTTTAATTCACAATCAAACATCGCTGGACTAAATATATCGCATCTATTTAATATTCACCCCAAACAGAATTTGAACTTTCAAATTCATTCACCACACTGTTTCAAGGTGTTATCCGATTTGAGCTAGCCGAGGGACCTAATGGACCTATAGATCATGAGCTCCAATGATCCGAATTAACTGTCCAAACTCTTTGACCTAATTAATCAACATTCGTTAACTAACAGGTCACTCCACTAAAGCCGGTAGCTGCACTCTCCTCACTACAAATATATTTTTGTCCATTGAATATAACCATGATCAGTATGTCGATCCTTCACAGGTCGTACGTAACCTCAGTTGGTTCAATTACCTTTAGACCCCTGAATTACCTCTTGTTCCTTAAGTACCACTGATTCCTCTAATAAATAACTTGGTTTATAGTTTAACCAACAAACCGAACTCCCTCTTGGGCCAATGAGAGGGTGGGGCCCCTTGTTCAAGATCTGGAATCAGCTGTTAAGGAAACAACCTCTCTACTTTCCCTCACGTCAGGTAGGAGTGAATTTCATCTTGCAGGACTATGTCTCCATCTATCTACCAGGTCTTACCCCTAAAATGGGAGGCATATTGAGGATGCATTGTTGAGCCTCTCTCACCCATGCAGATCAAAGGATAATCCCGAATAAAAAGGAGTTCATAGTTACCCAAGATTGAGATGAAGTTACCTAGGTCATCTGAGTGAAATTAGTCAGGTTTTCAGTGAATGGCGTTATACAGAAGCAATGACTATTTCACGGTCCACTCTTATGCAAACTCAATGCATAGAACGCCCACACTTGCATGTCTGCGATTTGGGATGCCTTAGTTTATTGTATTTATTGCTTTTTCTCTCTTAACTCAACTACAATGTACGCCACTAGAGTTTTAGTCGAAGTGGGAGTTTGTTGAGTTTTATGTCCTAAAACTAAGTTGCATGTAGACATATTCTATCATCAGTAAAGTAGTTATTGAAGTTATTCAATAAAATTGATATTGAATTAATTATAACTCTATAAATCCAATAAACTAAGAACCACTGGCTATAACATGAATCCTTAGACTTTTTGTAGAGACAAAAAATTGGATCAGGTTTAAGAAAATAGCGGCCCGCGCTCCATAGTGTCCCCAGAATAAGGTACCCAGCCTAATTCATATACCATGGACCGTTTTGGCTATTTACTTAATCAAGGTGACGTAGCAACCAAAATGGAGGTGGATTGGTGAAGAAAAGAAGTGAGGGAAATGGAATTTGGACCAAATTCCATTTCCTCCATTTTTCTTTTATTGTATCTCTTTTCTTTTATTATTTTGATTTTTAATTTCATAAATTAAAAACAAAATAATAAATTAAATTACAAACACTTTCTCATTAAATTTTTAATTATTTTAATATCAAATATTAAAATAATAATATTTTGCCACCAATCCCGGTTTTCCAAGAACCTGTTTTTCCAAATATGAATTCCTATTCATATAGACAACATTTAAATATAATTTAAATGTTATCTTTAACTCCCTTCGATTGTTTAATTCACAATCAAACGTCGATAGATTAAATATATCACATATATTTAATATTCTCCCCAAACCGAATTTGAACTTTCAAATTCATTCACCACACGTTTTCAAGGTGTTATCCGTTATGAGCTAGCCGAGGGACGTAATGGACCTATAGATCATGAGATCCAACAATCTGAGATTAACCAGCTAAACTCTTTGACCTAATTAATCAACATTTGTTAACTAACAGGTCACTCCACTAAAGCCCGTAGCTCCACTCTCCTCACTATAGATATATTTGTGTCCACTTGATGTAATCATGATCAGTAAGTCGATCCTTCACAGATTGTTCGTAACCTCAACTGGGTCAATTATCGTCGTACCCCTGAGTTACCTCTTGTTTCTTAAGTACAATTGATCCCTCTAATGAATAACATGGTTGGTGGTCTAACCATAAACTGAACTCCTTCTTGGGCCAATGAGAGGGTGGGGCGCCTTGTTCAAGACCTTGAATCAGCCGTTAAAGGAACAACCTCTCTACTATCCCTCAACTTGTGTAGGAGTGAATTTCACCTTGTAGGACTTTGTCCCCAGCTATCTACCCAGTCTTAACCCTAAAATTGGAGGCATATTCAGCAGGCGCTGTTGAGCCTCTCGGACCCATGCAGATGAAAGGATAAGCCCGAATAAATAGGAGTTCATAGTTAGCTCAGGATTAAGATCAAGTTACATAGGTCATTATAGTGAAATTTTCAGTGTTTTTAGTGAACGGTGTTATACAGAAACAGTGACTATTTCGCGATCCAGTCTTATGCAAACTCATTGCACAGAACGCTCCCACTCACATGTCTCCGCATGAACGATTTAGGCTGACATCGTTTGTATCATGTACAAAGCAGACTGTGTTCTATAGTGTCCCTAGGAGAAGGTACCAAACCTAATTTGTATACTATGGACCATTTTGGCTATTTACTTAAACCTTATCCACTTTTGTGTCTCCACATAAAATCTAAGTATTCACGTTATAGCCATGGGTTATTAGTTTATTTGATTTATAGAGTTATAATTAATTCAATAATAACTTTACTGAATAACTTCAATAACTACTTTATTGATGATAAAATATGTTAACATGGCACTGAGTTTTAGGACATAAAATAGAACAAAATGGTCCATAGTACAAGGATTAGGCTGGGTACCTGATCTTGGGGACACTATACAACGCGACCCACTTTGTATATGATACAAACAATGCCATCCTGAATCGTTCATGTAGAGACATGTGAGTGCGGGCTTCCTATGCAATGAGTTTGCATAAAGACCGGACCACGAAATAGTCACTATTTTTTTATAACACCTTTTGCTGTTAAACACTGACTAATTTCATAATTGATGACCTAGGTAACTCGACCTTAATCCAGAGCTAACTATGAACTCCTATTTATTGGGGATTATACTTATATCTGCATGGGTGAGAGATGCTCATCATCGCCTACTCAATAAGCCTCTCATTTCAGGGGTAAGACCGAGTAGATAGTTGGGGACATAGTCTGGCAAGACTAAATTCACTTCTCCCCGACTGTAGAGATAGTAGAGAGGTTGATCCCTTAAGTGTTGATTCCAGGTCTTGAACAAAGGGGCCCCACCCATTCATTGGCCTAAGAGGGAATCGATTTGGTGGTCGGACCACAAACCAATTCTTCATTAGAGGGTCAGTGGTACTTAATGAAGAAGAAGTAATCCAATGGTAAAACGGTAATTTTGACCTAGCTAAGATTACAAACAATCTGTGAAGGTTTAAATTACTAATCATGGTTATATCAAATAGACATGAATATATCTATATTAAGGAGAGTTCAGCTATGGGCTTTACTAGAGTGACTCGTTCCTTAACGAATGTTGGTTAACTAGATTAAAGAGTATAACCGGTTAATCTCGGATCGTTGGAGCTCATGCTGTATAGGTCCATTAGGTCCCTCGGCTAGCTCTCATCGGATAAAACTTTAGAACAGTGTGGTGAATGAGTTTGACACGTTCAAATTCGGTTAAGGAGTTGAGCATTAAATATATTCGATATATTTAACGTCTCAACATTTAATTGCGAATTAAACCATTAAGGAGAGTTGAAAATAATATTTAAATGAGATTTAAATATTATAAGGATTTTTTCATGAAAATTGTTTTTTCGAAAAAATCGGGATTGTTGGAACAATAATATTATTTTCAAATTTGATATTAAAATAATAAAATATAATTAAAATTGGTTTAATTTTATTTTGGAAATTAAATAAAAGAGAAAAAAAATAAAACAAAAGAAAAAGGAAAGAAAATGAATAATGGAAAAGTCCATATTTCCATTTTCTTCTCCATGAAAAGCCTCATGAAGCCCCCTCTCCCAACCCATTGATTCATCATCAATTGAGTGTCAATTGATGGTGAAGTTATTGTACATGAATTCCTCTATAAGTAGAAGATTGATTGAAGTGCAAGGGTTGGATTTTGGGTTGTTATGATTGTGAATTTCTCACCCATTCATCCAATTCCCAAAAACATACATCTACCCTTTATCCTCTCAAATTACAGTTGAAATTATGATGTAATTTGAAGATTTGAAGCAAAGACGCAGCTGGACGCGAAGCAGAGTTGAGCTACTTCCCAGGTAGCATCTCGACGATGTTCTTCAAATTCCATAAATGTGCACACAAAGAAAGAGGGTCGGTTTAGCACTGGTCTAGTTCGGTTTGACTCCCCCCAGTCAGTGCAACCTATTTTGAGGGTTTGGAGGCCGGTTCAGCCCTTTTTCACTTGGTTCAATCCGATTCGAAGCGGTTCGGGTCGGTTCAAGCACTATTTGAGATTATTATTTTAATAATTTAGCCATTTGTGTGCTTGAGATGCAAAAATCTATCCATTTTAGCTCGTTTAATTTATTATGCATTGTGAATGTATTTTTAAATTAAAATTAAATCTTATATGCATAATGTATGTCATATTGATTTAAAACCCCACCATAAGATAATCATGCTTCATGCATTGCAATTATGTTATAAATTTTATAATGTCAAGTATGGAAGAATAGATATCATGAGAATTAGTATAAATGTTATTTTAATTTATGATATGAATGCGGATGTATGTTCGGAATGTATGTCATTTATTTTATAAGTGTTATAAAATGAATTAAACATTTAAAATCTATAACACAAATAAACAACATGCCCTCTTAGGGTTAATCACTCAAATCAACCTCGTTTAAAAGTTAAATTAGGTCGATTTCTTTTAAAACTAAGTTTACAAAGCGGTGAGATCCTGTCTAAAGTTGGAGGTATTTAAGTTGATGGTTTACGAAACACCTGCTACTTGGGGATTGACCTAGAGTTTGAGTTGAGTGGCCCGATTTAATGGGCATGCGTGAGGGATGTGAGGTAATAAATGGTTTATCACTTACACATCATAGGTTAAAATCAAGTATAAAAGTTATGCTCGGATTAAACACCTAGACTTAGGTACTTTTTTAGCCGAAATATACCTAAG
>JAOANK020001737.1:0-10023 GCA_026257165.2 Telfairia occidentalis | reverse complement strand
ATCAATTGTACCTGAAGGAGCAGTTTCACATGCTGCGAATGGAGGAAGGTACGAAAATCTTAGACCATTTGATTGTTCTCAATGGCATATTTCTGAGTTGGAAGAAATCAAAGTGAAGATAGATGAGGAGGATAAGGCACTTAGACTCATCTTGTCACTTTCATCTTCTTATAAATACGTGAAGCTAATCTTGATGTATGAGAAAGAGACTTTAAATTTTGCTGAGGTTACTAATAAACTTCTATCAAAAGAAAGAAGGTTGAAGAGTGAAGGGTGTACTTCACTGGAGGATTCAACACTAGTATCGAGAAATTGGAAGAAGAAGAAAGACTCTGCGTAGAAGAACGGTTGCTGGGAATGCGGACAGTCTAGGCACACAAAAAAGGTTTGCCAAAAGGCTCTAGGTCGGAAGCTGATGGTGTCTCTCTCGTCAGAGAAGACGGCAACTTCCTCTGAAGAAATATTGAAATCATCCTCATGGTATGTCTGCTTTACCATGATAGAGGATGTGATGTTAGCAGTTCCACAAGCTTGCACACTGGCATTGGCTTGGCAGTTATGCGAGCGAGGTGTGTGTGGTGGAAGTTATGTCGATGGCTGAAGAACTTCCAGATAAGCCAAGTGTGTGGAAGTTGCACCATAAATTTCAACAAGAATTATCGACATGTGACAAAAAAGAAAAATCTTGCAAATGTGTTCCAAGTGGGTCTACTTTTTATGGTAGAGTAGGTTATAATTCTCTAGGTTGAGAATTATAATTGTCGGTAAAGACAATGAAGGTAGCAGAACCTGTGAGTTCTTCAAATATTTTGTCGGGGTGAAATTTGTTGGGTTTTTGGTAAAATATTAGAAGAGTGAAAATCCCACATCGGAAAGAATAAATGAAGTGCTGGATTCCAAGCACTATATATGGGGCTCATGGGCTTTAGTTTTATTCATCCTATTTAGAAACACTTTTAAGCTTTGTGCACTAGCTCTAATTAAATTTCTTTCTTGTATTCTTTTGTTTGAGAGTAGGAAGAAGGGTGCAGAAAATTTTGAGAGAGTTTTTTTGTAATTGGGGTCGGGGAGAGAAATTCTATGTGGTTGCAATAATTTTCGCATCGTGAAGTTTCTTTTTGGTGGGTTATGGTTTTTCTTCGGTTTTGAAGTTTTCCTATTCTTATTTTTCTGCTTATTTCTACTGTAGAAGTAGGAGGTTTTTTTCGATAATATATACATATATATATATATGAATTATTTTGAATTCCATGTTGAATCAAGACGCTTAAAGTTTTTTAAAATGTCGTTTGGGTTAATATTGATAGTATGAAAATATTTGAAGATTGCCGACAAAACAAAAGTTAATGGAATATACTTGTTTAAAGTCTAGTTGGTGCACAATTGTTCTTTGATTTGAGAAAAGGATATTAAAATCCAGTTGTAGATAGCTATTTTAGTTGTGTAATAGTAATAATAATTAAAATATTAGTTTAGGTAAATTAACTTAATAATTAACTAAGAAATTATTTTCATAATCATCAAAATTAAAGTTTATAAAAAAAGAATACTTTAGTAACTAAAATTTAAACTTATCCAAATTCAACTTAGGAATTACGGAAAATTTAGCTTTTTTTTTTTAAAAAAAAAAGGTTAGGCTGTTATTGTACCTAGGAGGGAGTAAATTGACTGTTATACAATTAGAAGTTTAAAACTTTAAATAATAAGTTATTGTTTGTAACACCTAAAATTTCATATAAACTTGAGAACATTACCAACTCTAGAATAGTTTTGTCAAACCGAGTATAGCTCAATGGTTAAGGCATATTTTTTGACAAAAAAACCGTGAGTTTGAATCCCTACTCTCATATGTTATTGAATTCAAAAAACTTTAGAATAACTTTAGAGATACAATTGAAACATTAAAATCGAAATATTAACCCAAATAAATAAATTAAGAAACTACAACATTTGTGGGAACGGGGAATCGCCATCGACCTCTGCAATGTTTGTAGATGCCTTTATCCACTAAGCTATACTCGGATTGGCGTTCTTGCTTTATTAAACTATCAATAACCAGAACAATTGATATAACAAATCAACCTATGTACAAAATTCACTTTAAATCTCACAAACTTTGAAGAGAAAAAACTTGTTCTCTTACAAAATTCAAGAACACTCAAGAGAAGAAAATTATTCTCTTTGAATCGCTTACTTCAATTTACTTCAACTTGCTTGATTTGCTTGGTTACAAATGAGGGAAATGATCCCTTCATATACTATGCAAGAGACATCTCATAAGAGACATAAAATAAATGAAGTACATGTATACATACCGTTCATGTACTTAAACAATGAACTTACATGTACCTAGAAGTACATGTATCTAGAAATTAGAAATTCATGTATCGAAATGTATTCACCAATACATGTCTCTAGCTTAAATTGTAACATCCCCTCTTAAGCTAGACTTCCTTAACTCCAAGCTTCTCCTTCATTTTCAAGCATAAATCTATCTTCAACGCTTTCGTGAATATATCTACAACTTTAACTTCTCTCTTGCAATACTTGATGCATACTTCTCCATCGTTGATCAATTGTCTGAGGAAATGAAATTTGATCTTTATATATTTACTTCTTCCATGAAAAATGGATTCTCCAAAAGTGCAATAGATGAGCTATTATCACAGAACATGATAGTTCCTTTTGTTTTCGGACACTTCAATTCATGTAGCACATTTCTCAGACAAAGTGCTTGACAACTGGCTGTAGACAAAGAAATGTATTAAACTTTAGTTGTTGACAATGCTACAACATCATGCTTCTTTGATGCCCATGAAACTGCACCAGAACGAATATTAAACACATATTTCAAAGTGCTTTTGTAATCATCAATATTTCCTCCCCAATCACTGTCACTGTATCCAACCAGAATATTATCCATGTTCTTCTTATAGTGGATTCTATGATCAATAGTTCTATGAACATATCAAATAGCTCTTTTTCCAGCTTCCCAATGGCTTCTCTTTGGCGATGCCATAAAACTACTCAATAAGCTAACTGAGAACATAATATCAGGTCTAGTTTTAGTTAAATACATTAAACTCCCGACAAGACTTTTATAGATGGTGGCATAAAAAACTTGGCTATCATCGTGCTTGGTCAATTTCAAACCTACTTCCATAGGAGTACTGCCGCATAGGCATTCTCCATTTTGAACTTTACCAACAAATCTTTTGCATACTTTTTTTGGGAAATGTTAATCCCATGATCACCTTGCTAAACTTCAATACCAAGGAAGAATGAAGTAAGCCCATATCAGTCATCTGCTCAAATTCTCTCTTCATGCTCTATTTGAACTCTTCAATCATCATGTTTGAATTTTTCGTAAAAATTAAATCATCAACATATAAACAAATGATCAAGAAATTACCATTTTTGTCTTTTTTAGTGTAGAGCGCATGTTCTCATGGACATCTTTTAAAATCATTCTTTAAGAAGAAACTGTCAATATGATTGTACCAGGCTCTTGGCGCTTGCTTTAGCCCATACAATACTTTCTTCAATCAACACACCTTATTCTCTTCTCCAATCTTAACATAACTAGGGGGTTGCTCAACATATATTTCATCCTCCAAATACCCATTTAGGAAAGCTGACTTGACATCCATTTGATGTACTTCTCATTCATTTTGTGCTGCAAGGGCTAGAAGCAAGTGAACAGTCTCCATACGAGTTATAGGTGCGGAAATTTCTTCATAAACCACACCATACTTTTGCTTGTACCCTTTCACGACTAGTCTTGCCATTTATTTTTTAACTTCACCATTTTGCTTCAGCTTTGTTCTATTGACACGACCCACCCCAGATCACCCTTTTAGTCCTATGACGTGTCGTGCCGACAATGGATCCTAAGTAAATCTTAGAATCTATTGTCACTTTGACATGATCTTATCTAAAGTACATTTTAGTACAACTTTCCGTCCACAAACAGATGGATAGTCCAAGAGAACTATTCAAACTTTGGAGGACGTGTTGTGAGCTTGTGTATTGCAATTCAAGAAAAGTTGGAATATGCATCTATCTTTAATGAAGTTTGCTTATGATTCGTTCCAAGTATAAGAATGACACCATTTGAAGCATTATATGGCTGGAAATGTTGAACTCTAGTTTGCTGGGATGAAGTTGGCAAAAGGAAGTTAATGGGGTTCATAACTTGTATAAAGTATTGCAGAGAAGGTGGAATTGATTAAAGAAAGGTTGGAAGTAGTCCAAGATCAACAAAAGAGTTATACAAGTGAACAACGAAAAGTTTTGGAATTTACAATGGCAAAAATAGTTTTCCTTCTATTGTCACCTCAGAAAGGTGTGTTGAGTTTTGATAAGAAACGAAAATTAAACCCCAAATAGGTGTGTTGAGTTTTGATAAGAAACGAAAATTAAACCTCAAATATATTGATGCATATGAGATTCTTGAACATATTGGATCAATGGCATGGCGTTTTGCTTTACCAATGGAGCTTACTAGAATCTCTGATGTGTTTCATGTTTATATGTTGCGTAAGTATATACCAGATTCACCACATATTCTTGAGTCGTAATAGTGGAACTGAAGGAGAATTTGTCCTATGAGGAGCCAATGTAGATTTATGAAATAGAAAAGAACATATGTTGCAAAAAAAGACCATTTCTTTAATAATGAGTCAAGCAATGGAAAAAGCAAAGTGGAAAAGTGAAAATTAAATTCATGTTTAATACCTTTAGTTATTCTTTTAATTGTTGTGGCTGAATTTCGAGGACGAAATTCTCAAAAAATGGGTAATATTTTGTAAGGGCATTTTTGTAATTTCATTAGTTAAGTTAAAAATTAAAAAAAAAAAGAAAAAAAAACTGGTTTTTTTGGAATGTTTAGAAGGGTGCACGTGTGAGAGAGAGTGGTTGCCACGCGTAAGGTTGATGTTTTGAAAAAAAAAAGAAACAAAAGGGGGGTTTTAATTTCAAAAGAAGAGAGAAAAAAAAGAAGGAAAATAACGAATGAAAAACAGAGGGAAGAACGAAGAAGAAGGGGAAGAGAGGAGGAAATTGGGAGAGAAAGGCAAAAATTGAAGCTTGGTAAGTTTTGTAAAGCTTGTGGATATTGTATATTAAGATTTTGATAAGGTATTGTTGAGTTTGAATAAAAACAATCATGAAAAACCATGGAAGAAAATAGAAGTTTGTGGGTTTTTCTTTAAATTTAAGAAATCTTTTATGCATTTGGTTCCAAATCAAGGTGGTGACGAAGAATAGAGTTGTGGCTTCACTTTTGTTGGCTCGATAGAAGAAATTTATGATGTATGCTGGAGTTTGTTTGTTGATTGTAAGAAGAAGAAGAAAAAAAAAAGTAGTAGCAGAATTATGGTTCCATGAAAGGAGAAGAAGAAAATGATGGTGGTGTGTGATGAGAGAAGGAAGGAAGAAAAGTGAAGAAATTAAATGGAAGGAAGAAAAGAGAGGAAAAAAAAAGAAGAATCGATGGAAGTAGAAAATAGAGGGGGTTGTTGAAGAATGGAAGGATGAAGAAGATGGAGATGTAAGGAGAGAGAAGAGAATTTAATTGTGGAAAAAAAAAAGAAAGAAAAGAAATTAATTTAGGGGTGGATTTGGCTTCAAGAGGGAGAAAGAGAAGATAAGAAAATGGTGTGTGGGGCCCTACATGGGTAAGAGAGAGAAAAAGATTCATTATGGAAATAGAAAAATAAAGCAAAAATTTTGAATTTTGGTTCAAAACATTAAATGAAGAGAGAGAAGATGGTTTTGTTGGAGAAATCATTTTCTTTTTAAATTTATTTATTAATAGAAATAAGTATTTACCAATTTACCATTGGATTGATATTACAGGCCAAATGAAAATCGGGACGGCTTACAATCCAAATTAGTCACACCAGTAGTATGTGAGTGGTTATTTTCTAAAATATTTTATTTAGTTTATCGAGAATATGAAGTTCAGAAACTTGATTCTATTAAATTGATTTCAAGATTTTAGTATCATGATTTATGTAAGATTTATTGACTATGATTATGAATTATTTCGGAAAAAGCTAGAAGATATATTATTATTAATATTACTTAAATTTGTGAAGCATGATTTGAGAATGTTTATGATTAAAGTATGGTTTAAAGAATTATTTAGAAGTGTTTTCAAATCACTAGATTATGTACCCATGGTGATTACTCAATACACTTATGAAAATGTGTTTCCATAGTGTATATGTATGATACATGAGGTCTGTGGGACCCACATTTTCACACATATGGACTTTTGGCCGTGTGTTTAGGTGTTTTACTTTACTCTGCGCGCGTATGACATGTTGCGCTACTTTGCATCTGAGATTACTCGATGCCTAGTATGACAGGATTTATGATCAGTTTAGGGGGTACAAGTTTAGTGATGAGTTTTCATAACTCTAGGATCTATGTTTAAAAGTTATTCATTTATTATCTCTCAGATATCTAACGTTATGTTATATGATATTTATTACAAGTGATTCAGTGTTTCAGATTTCTACAAACGAATGTTTTATACTGATTTACTCAAAGTTATTTTGTTATAAACTCTTCTACTCACGGGGCTTTTTAGCTCACTCTTTTTCTCCCAAATTTTTCTACCAGGTAGCATTTGAGTTTCCTACGAGAAAATCAGGATCGACAACTGCCACCAATCTTCTTAGATTGCATCACATTTTGTTATGCACATGTTATAGCGGCATTATTATGTATTCAGGATACATGACCAGCATCACTTGATTTATGTTGCACCTCTACCAGGATAAGCTTGTATATGTATGTTTGTTCATGAGTATATATCCAGGAAAGTATATATATGATTATCGGAATTTTAGATCAGATCATGTTAGATTGACAATTGATTCTAAGATTTACTTAGGATCCATTGTCGGCACGACATGTCATAGGTCCAAAAGGGAGATCTGGGGTGGGTCGTGTCATCTATAGACCCATTTGACTCCAAGAGCTTTTCTATTCTCTGATAGTTTAACTAACTCCCAGTCTCGTTTCTTATTATTGCATCGATCTCTTGATCCATTGTAATTTTTCATTTTTTATTTTGAATTGCCTCCTCAAAGTAGACAAAATCAACATCTGCAAATAAGGCAAAATCAATATGATCAACTTTTGACATTCTTCTTGACAAATTATAGATCTCTTGAATATTCTTTATCTTCCTTGGAGGAGTTTCTTCATCACGTGTGGAATGTAGAGATAAAAGTGAAGTCATTGGTTGAGTCTCTTCAAGCTTCAAGCCTCGAGCTTCTTAGCCATCCATGTCAACAAGTAATAGATTTTGGCCTTCATTTATTGCATCTCTGACCGCAGTCCACTGCATTACCGTAAGAGTATGGGTCAAATTGTAATATAAAACAACCCTAAGAGACCGAGTATCGTCCTCTGGGAATTAGATTTCTAATTCTCTTAGTTATTAATTTGTTCTTTCAATTTTATTTAGGGAACCAATTATCATGCTACAGATCTAAGCTATAAAAAGAAATAAATAATAAATTGGCACACACTAGTGGTGATAAAATCAATGGAAAGGGGGTTCTAGGGTGTTGGTATTATGAATAAAATAATAAAATAATTAATTAACTTATGAGACGCAATTAATTACACAATTCATAAATCTAAGGTTGATTGACTCGGGTTTTCCCCTCTCGAGGTCCACCAACTCTCACAATTAACTCCTTATTCGATGTCTCGAAGTAAGAATTTAAAAGTGGCGTAAAAATAACTTATCACGTACCTCGCAAATTTTCCTATCAATTTCATGCATAGAAAAATAAACGTCTAAATTCCTTTTTCTAAATTTACTATCTTTTCTCTTGAGCAAGATAATAAAACAACATACAAAACATTCAATGGTCAGTTAAATGTAGTGATTTAAGTGCAGTAAAATAGAAGAAAACGGTATTAAAAAGCATTCCACAAGAATAACCAATCAATTTAAGAATTCATTACAACCAACACCCTAAAATCAATGGATTTAGCTACTGTTTTCCATTAGAAGAAGTCCAGAAAAATCCATAAAAACAGAGTACGTAGAGAGTTTAAAAGAAAAGAGAAAGCTCTCGAAAGAAACTATGTTGTTACGGCCATAGGCACGCTTCCTGAGGTGTGAAAACTGAACCCTGAGCACTCCAAAAATCTCCCAAACGCTCCAGAACAGTAACTTTTGGCGTTCTCTACGTAATTCTATCAAAAATTGCACAAAAAATGACCTCTTGCTTGACCTAGAGGCGAAAAGAACATTATATAGATTCTATTTGTAGCGTTGAGATGTTGTGCTTCAATATTATAAAAATGCAACAGCTTATTTGAAAAATTGGGAAGAATTTTTTAAATAGCGTTGAGACGCTACTATTCCAGCGTTGAGATACTACTATTCCAGCGTTGAGCACTATTCCAGTGTTGAACACTATTCTAGCGCTAAGACGCTACTATTTCAGCATTGAGATGCTACTCTAGAAAAATCTACACTTTTATTTTTGACATATTTCCTTCGTTCCTTATCCAAATTTACTATTCTTAGGCTCGTTTTTCAACCCAAACAACATCGAATCTGTATTTTCACCTCCAAATGCTCTGTTTCTACAAATTCAACAATAAAAGCATCAAAGTACACTTGAAAGCTCACAAAACTACTTGAATTTTAGGTCTTAAAATAGCACTTTTTGGAGTGCTATCAACTACCTCAAACTTAGAGTTTTTCTAGTTCTGAGACAAAAATAAAATTCAAACATATAAGAGAACTTCAATGCTTGCATGCTTTAGACTCCTAACTCAATGCATAGTGACAAGTAATGAGTACGATAAAAGAAACTTTCATGCAATTCTATTGATAAGAAAATCAAAAGTTAAATCCTATCCTTCCTTGCGTGTGCGTGTGTGCAAGCTCAACCTATTCTAGTCCTTACAAGCTCAGAATGTATTTAATAAAGTCTTTCCTAAATTGTCCTTAATCTAGCACTAAACCATTTTCAAGTGAGTATTTCTAATTTAAGGTGGCTTAGAAAAAAGGTTTTTCTTTTTTTTTTTTGCTCTTTTCTTTCTTTTCTTTTACTTTTTTCTTTTTTTTTTCATTTCAAATTTGTCTAAAAGAGGAGCCTAGTCAAGACGTACTACCTTTGTTCTGGCTTACAGAGCTTTCTAGGCGTTGAGTATCCAACTACGAGTAGCATCTCTATTCTAGGATCGTACTCACTTTCTTTTCACTTTTTTTTCCAGCATTCCCCATCTCCTTAAGACCAAAGAAAGGAAGAGTAACATCTTTATGCATACTTTATTGAGCGTAATTCATTTTCATCCGAGGCTACTTTAAGTTAGAAGTTTACCATCCAATAATCAGTCCATTTTGAAATTGCTTAAGTCTAACTCTATTAATTACACTGTAAGCCTTCAGAACTCTAAAAAAGTCGACTACGTGCTCAAAATAAAAGGAATTCAAAGAGGGATTTCAAACATAACTTACCTCAGAAATATACCTACTAGTTTCCATATTTCAACTCACATACATATCCCAACAAATAATCAAAAGTCATAGTCCTCATGATACAAGCATGGAAATTCTATTTTTCAGCATATGGTCAGACGAACAATCATTCATATTATTCCTTAAATCAAATTTTTTGTTTCAAAAAATTTATTTCATTAATCACAATATATTCAGAAGCTCAGTACACAATTCACATGTAATCTAACCTAACAACACACAATACTCAGGACACCTCACCACAAACTTAAAATCATGCATTTTCCTCAATGTATGAAAAAGAAAAGACAAAACAATAGTAAACAGTACTGGCTTGGAGGTTGAGACGGTCCACAACACGAAATGCATGTGAATTGAGTACGGTGTGCTATGGCTCCTGAAAAAGAGGGATATATGTGCGAAATCCATTGCAACTAAGCAAGTTACTAAGTAAATGAAAATAACAAACTCAACAAACGAAAAGGGAAAGATGCTTGGGTTGCCTCCCAAAAAGCGCTTGG
>JAOANK020001717.1:0-10023 GCA_026257165.2 Telfairia occidentalis | reverse complement strand
AAAGGTAGCCATCAATAATTTACAGAGAGAAATAAATTCTCTCGAGAAAGAAATGTCTCAGTGCAAATAAATTCATTCAAACGAGATTAAGAAGATCAAAGAAGACATCTATGCATTACAATGCGATAGATTGTAGAATAATGATGATGAAACCAGATTTGAAGAAGATCCGTTCATCACCAATGAGGAAATTCAAACATAACAACTCTCGCAAATTACCACGGTATACTCTTAGAAATGGTATACAATGGTAAAGATCAAGATGAAAGACTTCATCATAGAAATGAAAGCTTTAATCGACTCAGGAGCTTATCAGAATTGTATCCGACAAGGACTACTTCCCACAAAGTATTTTGAAAAAACCCTCCATGGGTTATCAAGAGCTAATGAACAAGATTTGAACATTGAGTTCAAATTACCAAAAGTTCATATCTACAAAGGAAGAATATGTTTTGTTACTTCATTCCTCCTAGTCAAAGATTTAGTGCAATGGTTGATTCTAAGAACACCCTTCCTTACCTAGCTATATCCAATCCAAGCCTATGACAATGGAGTTAGCTATAAAGTTTTCGGTGAATGAATATTATTCGAGTTCACTAAATCTGTCAGATCTCAAAGACTAAACATACTAAGTTCTCTAGATGAGAAGAAGAAACAAATCTAGTTTTTAAAAGAAGAAACTGGGTTTAAGAGAATTGATGAAAGCCTAGAACAACCTAATGTTTAGGCAAGAATCAAAGAACTACTAAGCAAGATAGAATCACAAATATGCTCAAAAGGTCCTAAAGCATTTTGGGAAAGATGGTACATCAATCTTCCCTAGATTACGATTAAAGAAAAATCTAGTCGAAAGCAACGCTAATTTAGATGAATTCAAAACTAATGGGCCATTTCAAAAAGGAAATCCAAGATCTTCTGAAGAAAAAGCTTATCAGACCATCCAAAAGTCCATGGTCATGTGTAGCTATTTAAGTGAACAACGAAGCTGAAAAGAAGCGTAATGTTCCCAGGTTAGTAATAAATTACAAACTTTTAAAGAAAGTTTTGGAATGGATTAGGTATCCAATTTCAAACAAATGAGATTTGATTAAAAGAATTTCTACCACCAAGATATTTTCAAAATTCTATTTGAAATCTTGCTTTTGGCTAACTCAAATTTCTAAAAGGAAAAATACAAAACCACTTTTAATATCCCATTTGGACAATACGAATGGAATGTAATGTCATTCGATTTAAAACATACCCCTTCCGAATTTCAGAAAATAATGAATGATATTTTCATTAATTTTTAAGATTTCTCAATAGTTTATATTGATGATATTTTAATCTTTTCATCAAATATCGACCAACATTTCAAATGTTTAAATATTTTCACAAAAACAATCAAAGAAAATGGTTTGGTAATTTCTTTACCAAAAATGAAGATTTTCAAACAAAGATTACGTTTTTGGATTTTGAAATCCATTTAGGATTGATAAAACCAATCCAAAGATCGATTAGGTTTGCTTCAAAGTTTCTTGATAGGATTCTAAACAAAACTTAGTTACAAAGATTCTTAGGTTTTCTAAATTAAGTTATGGAGATGTGTTAAAACAAACAATTGATAACAAAGAACAAATAGTTCATTATCACTCTAGAAAATGGAATAGTGCACAAAACAATTATTCTACTGTGAAAAAAAACTTCTCGCAATCGTAAATTGTGAGAAATTCCAAGGTGATCTTCTCAATAAAAGATTCACCATCAAAATATATTTGAGGGCATCCAAATTTTTTCTTGAAAAAGATGTAGAAAATCTCGTGTCCAAACAAATCTTTGCGAGATGGAAAGCGATATTATCATGTTTTGATTTCATGGTTTTGCCTATAAAAGGAGAGCAAAACCCACTAGCTGATTATCTCTCAATGGAGTTCCTCACTCTAAGAGACTAAACTTTGTCTCTCTCTCTTTTCTCTAAAATCCTCTCTGAGGAATGGAATGAAAAATCTTCTTCGCTTAGCCAAAATCTTTGAGGAAGAGAAAAACATGAGCAGTCCCCAAAAAGAAAAGGGCAAAGCCTCTTCCTCCTCCTCAAAGGGTGAAAGCCCATCATCCTCTACGTCACCTCAACCCATGAGCTCCAAAAACTATGCAATGGATCTCGAGTTTACTTCGGTAGCCCATTCAAAAACATGATCATCCGACATATGGATAGGATCTCCAACAGAGTCATCTACTCCACCGAGCCCTTCGGCTTCATTAATCCACCCTTTAGGTGGATTCGATCAAATGAGACCTCTTGTCTCTCCTTCCACAGTGTTGTCATCCAGACCTAACATTATTTCACCTTCTTCATATTCTACTGCCGGTTAACCAGAACGACGTTTTCAACCTCGTTCAGAGGTAACCACATATGTAGAAAAGCAAGGACTAGTCAATGATCCTATCATTCAACCAGAATGTGAAAGTCTCAGCTTACAAGAGACTGTTCAAAAGATATATCCATAAAACAATTGGTTTCTACCAGTAAGTCTTCACAAGATTCGTACCTTTTATGAGTTTTATTTTGTTTGATACCAAGTCTATCGAAATAACTCATATTCCTGATAAGAATGATTCCTTTAGGATCACATATTGAAAATGAAAAATTCAAAAGGTCTATAATCGAACACACTGGAATCGTGGCCTATTTACTGAAAGATCTTTTCCAAAGTTGTTCGTCCCTTAAAGCCTAGCTACCAAGACTATTTTTGAGCATGGTAGTGCGTGTTCTGGTTTACACCAAAAGACCATTCTTGGTTCATTCATTTTTGCCAAAGTGCCCTTAGAATTTATCTCCCACTTTGGTTTATTGAATGGTTGTAATACATTCGGACTCACAGATAAGACATTACCTGTTCCCCTTCAAGAGTCCTACTACTATTTCTGTAGGACTATTTTCAAAAACTCTTTCTACTCTTCTATGCATCTTTGTCTTTATTTCCAGATTCGATGGATCATGAGCTAAAATTTCAATATGGACTCGAGACTACAATACAAGTGGGTCGTAAAAGTCATTAAAATTAAATGGTGGCAGAACGCTACCAGAGATCAAGTCGATCTAAAAACGGTCAAAGCATGGTTCGCTAACAATGGTTACATACAAGATGTAACCATAAAGAAGAACACAAAATTTCTTAACACCAAAAGCAAGCTTCTTGTATGGCTTGCTCAAAGTTCATTTGATTCTGAGTTCCAACAAAACCTCGAAGTAGCGAGATCTGATACTGGATCATCCGAAGCTTATACAAAGGAAGAAGAAGATCATCCTAGAAAGCAAGTGCCCGAATGTGATCTAGATCTTGACCCATTCCTATATTCATAGTTGTTATTTTTAGTTGCTCCAAATATTTACAACATTCATTTTAATTCATTATAACAATCAATCAATAGTTTGAAATAAATTTCAGCACCCAAACTTGAACTTAGGAAGATTTTCTAGCACTTTAAAAAGGTTCAAGTTAATTTCTAGCATTCAACATATGCTCAAGATAAATTTCTAGCAATCATCCAAGAGACAAAACTTAATAATATTGCATAGAAAGGAAGAGAAAATGAGAAACGACTCACGGATTTATAGTGGTTCGGTCTGAAGTCCTACCTCACTTGTAAGAAGGATAAATCACCCTTACTTAGTCATTAATATTAACAGATCTAAGAAATCAGAACATAATAGGCACAATTACAGAGAGAAAAACAAAGAAACATTTTCTTGGAGGACTTAATAAACAAGAACAACAATAAACCAGAACACATGAACATTCTTTATGGAAATAAGAGAGAGATCATGCTAGGGAAAAGAGAGTCACCAAGAAATCAAGATTCAAAAACAATACAACCTTTGATGCCAAAAACCCATACGACTGTAAGCTTATTCGGGCTCAAATCGGAGATCGCCAACGTTTTTACGAATAGCCAAGCACACCACATGTGCAACAACATTTTTCCCCCCTTTCTCGAGTAGCTACGACAATGGTACAGCGGGCTGCGAATGGCCGACTCCTCTTTTCCCCTTCTCTCTCTCGATTTTTTCTCAACACAAAGAGGCTCCTTCAAATCTCTTTTCTTCTTCTTGGTTTTGATGGAGAAAGAGATGTATATATATTAAGGGAAAATGATTTGGTTTGGTTTGGTTTAGCTAACCCGAACCAGAATTTTATAAACTAAACCAAACCAGTTCATTTTAAGTGGGTAAAACTTTGGACCTCAACTTTCTTTTCTCAAAGGGCCAAAAAACGTGGACCATGGGCAACGTCATAAAGATGGAGAAATAATAAGGATATACAACATAGCCCAAAAGAATGAAACATAAATTGAGTTTAATAAGATCTTAAACGAAATTAGTGATTAATTCAACATAAATCACAACACATTCCACCTTGATTTCATACTAATTTAAAACACATAGTATGATAAACAAATAAGCTGTCGCTCCACGTACATAAACCAAAAAGAACCATTTCACCCAGCTTCAAGATGCAACATCTTCATACATAACTCAAAATTATCATAAGTTAATGCTTTAGTAAACATATGAGCTGCATTAAGATCCGTTAAGAGCATTTTAAATTCAACTAAACCATCACAAATTACATCTCTAATGTAATGATATCTAACATCGATGTGTTCAGTTCTTTTATGATGGACATAGTTTTTAGACAAGTGAATCGCACTTTGACTATCACAATTAATAGAAACAGTTACTTTATTACAAGATAATTCATAAACAATTCCATTAAGCCATAAAGATTACTTAATGACTTCGGTTAAGGCAATATACTCAGATTCAGTAGTAAATAAAGAAACTATGGATTGCAAAGTGGATTTTCGACTGACTGTGTAACTAAACATTACCAATTAATGATCTACGCTTGTCTAAATTAGCAACATATTTAGCATCAACAAAACCTTCAATTTCTATGCCTTTATGATATGAATTCTCTACTTTTGTCCTACCATACATACTCATAAATTAATATGAGAAGTATTTAACAATCCATTTAACAACATTCCAATGTTGTAATCCAAGATTGGCAAGGAATCTACTTACAACACTCAATGGATGTGCTAAATCAGGCCTAGTACAAACCATGACATACATAAGACTACCAACAGTGTTAGAGTAGAGAATATCGTGCATTTCCTCAAATTCATTTGAAGTCTAAGGACTATCATGCATAGACAATTTAAAGTGTTTGCCAAAAGGAGTACTTACCCTTCTACATTCATGCATCCCTAATCTTTTGGCTAGCCTTAGTAGATAATCAGATTGAGACAAAAATAATTTTCTTTCTTTTCTATCTCTTTTAATATCTATCCCTAGTATTCTTCTAGTTTGCCCTCAATCTTTCATTTCAAACTCATTACTCAAAAGATCTTTAATTCTTTTAATTTCATTTATGGATTTACAAGCAATCAACATATCATCAACATATAGAAGTAAATAAACAAAATCTGAATCTGAAATTTGCTTAAAATAAACACAACTATCATATTTACTCCTTTTAAATTCAATGGATAGCATGTAAACATACAATCTTTTATACCATTGCCTAGGATATTGCTTTAAACCATACAATAATTTTTTTAGGAGACAAACCTTTTTTTTCTTATTTGGGAGCCTCAAAACTGGGAGATTGGTCCATGTAAATGGTCTCCTCAAGCTCACTGTGCAAGAAAGCTGTTTTAACATCCATTTATTCCAATTCTAAATCGTAATGAGCAACAAAGGCAAGAAGAATACGTATTGATGTATGTCGCACAACAGAAGAGAATACTTCATCATAGTCAATGTCCTCCCTTTGCGTGAATTTCTTAGCAACTAACCTAGCCTTATATCTAGGTTTACTAACATCATGGGGATCCTCCTTGATCTTATAGATCCATTTACAACCTACTATTTTAGACCCTATGGGTTTGTCTACAAGAACCCAAGTTTGATTCTTCATCAAGGAATCATACTCATCTTTCATTGAGGCCCACCATTTCTCACTGTTCTTATCTAAAATGGCCTCATTGTAAGGGTGTGGTTCAAGATTGACAAATTCATTTGCTACTAACAGGGCATAGGATATGAGGTCGACATACCCAAAACGAGTGGGAGCCCTAGTGGTCCTCCTAACCTTATCCTTAAATAGTTGGTAATCAGTCAAATCATCATGTACCTCCTCCCCAACATCTACTTCTTGTGTAGTTATATGTTCTAAAATAGGTAGTATAGTATCATGTTCTGCAGGTGGCTTATCTACTCGATCAGTTTGGAAAGTAAGCGGAGGTGGATCTAAAATAGTTTTAGTGGTTGCAGATGTACTAGGGAGAGTATACTCAGTTTTATCCTCTATACACCCCATCTTCTCGTCATCAAAGACAACATCTCTACTTGTTAGGGTCTTGGTGCTATAGAGCTCTAAGCACCGTAGTTTGTATCCCTTAACACCCTCGGGATAGCCTAAGAAGATACACTTTTTAGTTCTTGGATCTAGCTTTCCCTCTTTTGAATGGGCATAAGCTAAGCATCCAAAGACTTTCAAATGTGATAGATTAGTGGGACTACCTTGCCACAGTTCTTGGGGTGTCTTAAGTCTAATGGTAGTGGATGAGCTTCTATTCACTAAGTAGCATGCTGTCATAATAGCTTCTCCCTAAAACCTCTTAGGAAGCTGTGAACTAGATAGCATGCACCTCACTTTTTCCATTAGGGTTCGGTTCATTCTCTCAGCTACCCCATTCTGTTGAGGTGTTCTTGCAATTGTCAAATGCCTAACCATGCCCTTAGTCTTACAAAAGGAATTAAACTCATGGTTACAAAATTCTAGGCCATTATCGGTTCTAAGCTTCTTAACTCTAAGGCTAGTTTGGTTTTCAACTAAGGTTACCCATTCTACAAACTTACTAAAGGTATCGGACTTGTTTTTAAGAACATAGACCCATACCTTCCTAGTACAATCATCGATAATGGATAAGAAGTATCTAGCCCCACCGTTAGTAGCTACACTAGATGGCCCCCACAAGGCTGCATGGACATACTCTAGCTTTCTCCTAGAAATGTGCACTCCCTTAACAAACTTAACCTTCTTGGTCTTACCAAGGACACAATGCTCGTACATGTTTAGGTCTACATTATCTACTTTAGGAATTAGACTTTGCTTAACTAGCTCTCCCAATCCTTACTCACTCATGTGACCTAGACGCCTATGCCAAATGGATATTTTGGTATTAGAACACTTTTTCACCAAGGCACTTGACCCTACAATGGTTGAACCCTCTAAGGAATAAAGTGTCTCCTTAAGGACCCCTCTAAGTGTTACCATGATACCCTTCATGACTTTCAACACACCACCCTCTAACTTAATGGTGTATCCTAACTTGTCAAGCATACTTCGAGAAATAAGGTTTCATTTGACTCTAGGTACCTACCTAACTCCGGTCAACAACCTAACCCTCCCATCATGAAGCTTTAGCCTAATGGTTCCTTGACCTTCTACATCACAAAGCTGACAATTGCCTAATATGACTTTATCCCCTGACATGGCCTGAAAGTCCTCTAGCCAATCTCTATTCGGTGTCATATGGAAAGAGCATCCTGAGTCTAAGATCCAAGTTTCATCCTCACTCGGCACGCTAACAACTAGGACTCGATCATACTCTTCACTAAGGTTGACCCTACTAGACTCCTCTTTCACTTTACCCTCACATTTGTTCTTAAGGTCAGGACAAAACCTCCTAATATGGCCCTCTTTTTTACAATGGTAACACTTCCTATTCTTTGCCCCCTTGATTTGGACCTACTCTTGTTGTTTCTACTGTTCTTTTGATTTCTATTCTCAGATCTACCTCTAGCATACAATTATTGTCCATTTTTCTTATTCTCTTTCAGTTCTAACTCTTTCATTTTGATTGCATTAACAATAATAGCAGTAGTTAAATCATCTCTACCATACTTCATAGCAGATTTTACATCATTATAGGCATCAGGCAGAGAATTACATAATATGATAGCTTGATTTTCATCAGAAAAGGTCTCATTTATATTCTCTAGTTGAGATATGATCTTATTGAAATCATCAACGTTATCTTTCATGCTTTTATTCGAATCCATCTTAAAACTAAAGAACCTAGATTTAAGATACAATTTTTCGAAACTGAAGCAACTTGATAGGTAGATTGTAACTTACCCCACAACTTACCGGTTGTATTCTCACCTCTCATTTACCACAATACACTATTGGATAGGTGAAGAATGAGAAGGCTGTGAGTCACCTCTCCATAGCTGAAAGTTCATCTGGGGTTATGCTCTCCGAGATGTCTTTAGGTTCCATGAGAGCATAATCAACTTTTCGCTACCTTAGGATTGCCATAATTTTCATTTTCCAAAAACCGAAGTCTCCCTTACCATCAAAACGTTCCACCTCGAACTCTAACCAAGTACCATTCTATAAAAAAAAAATTATATGGACAACACCCAGTTTGGACAAAAAATAACAAATAAAAATGCAGAACTAAGTAAGAACATAGAGATAGTAAATCAATAAGTTATTTACACGAAAATGATAAAAACATAATGCATAAAGAAGGGCTCAGATACCAATTGTTATTTTTAATTGTTCCAAATATTTAGAACATTCTGTATAATCAATTATAACAATCAATTAGTAATCCAAAATAATTTTCAACACCTAATTGAAACTCAGAATAATTTTCCAGCACTTTAAAAGAGGTTCAGATTAATTTCCAGTAATCAATATGAGTCAAGATAAATTTTCAGCAAATGATACGAGTAAGAACTTAATAATATTGGACAGAGAGTAAGAGACAAGAGAGAAACGACTCGCGGAAATTAACTTGACTCATATCAATTGCTGGAAATTTGTCTTGACTCATATCAATTGTTGGAAATTAACTTGAACCTCTTTTAAAGTGTTGGAAAATTATTCTGAGTCTAAATTAAGTGCTGAAAATTATTTCAGATTACTAATTGATTATTATAATTGATTATACATAATGTGGTAAATATTTGGAACAATTAAAAATAACAATTGGTATCAGAGCCCTTCTTTATACATTTTGTTTTTATCATTTTCATGTAAATAACTTATTGATTTACTACCTTTACGTTCTTACTTAGTTCTGCATTTTTTATTTGTTATTTTTTTGTCCAAACTGGGTGTTGTCCATACTTTTTTTTTATACGGAATGGGTACTTAGTTCGAGGTGGAACGTTTTGATGATAAGGGAGACTTTGGTTTTCGAAAAATGAAAATTATGGCAATCCTAAGGCAGCAGAAAGTTCATTATGCTCTCATGAAACCTAAAGACATCCCTGAGAACATAACCCCGGATGAACTTTTAGCTATGGAGAAGTTGGCTCACAGGCTTCTCATTCTTCACCTATCCGATAGTATATTGCGGCAAATGAGAGGTGAGAATACAACCAGTAAGTTGTGGGGTAAGTTAATTTATGGGAGTGAGACCAAAGTCCCACATTGGCTAGACAAGGGGAGGATCATGGATACATAAGTGAGGGACAACATCTCCATTGGTATGAGGCCTTTTGGGGTGAAACCAAAAGTAAAGCCATGAGGGCTTATGCCAAAATTGGACAATATCATATCATTGTGGAGATGTGAAGGGTCCATTGTTCCTATCAATTGGTATCAGAGCCATGCCCCTAACTGAGCAATGTAGGAAGAATCTCCGAGTGCCGAACAAGTGGAAAAGTAATGAGTCTCAAAGAAATAGTCATGTGGACGAGACGCTCCACAGATTCGTGGTAGAGCTCTAATAGACAGGTAGTGTGCTTTGCTTTGGGAGAAGGAGTTGGCCTGGATAAGAGTGGATGGATGGATGACTATTTGAGGGGACTTTCGGTGGTCCTTTGTTCGAGGGGAGGATTGTTAGGAGTGCGACCAAAGTCTCACATTGGCTAGATAAGGGGAGGATCATGGGTATCTAAGTGAGAGACAACATCTCCGTTGGTATGAGGCCTTTTGGGGTGAAACCAAAAGC
>JAOANK020001707.1:0-22370 GCA_026257165.2 Telfairia occidentalis | reverse complement strand
CCATCATCAGGTATGACGAGTTGAGTTTCACTTAAACCCAAGTAACGGTCGGGTTGACGAATAACCCTCCCACTACGGCGAGGCTCTCTCAACTCTTGAGATGGATGTGACTGATCAAGGATATTAGTCCTATCAACAACTCTTGTTTATCTTTCTGTAGTTTCTTCGGAAATTTCATCTAATACTAGCCTGCTGCGAGGATTATGATCTCGTATGTGGTCTTCCTCCAAGAATGTAGCATTTGTCGACACAAACACTTCTTTCTTTCGGATAACCCACGAACAAACATAATTTTGAACGGTGTTCCAACTTCTTTGAGTTTTCCACCAACACATGTGTTGGGCAACCCCAAATTCTGAAGTGACATAAACTACCTTTACTTCCTTTCCATAACTCATAGGGTGTTTCAAAAACACTATTTGAGGGAATGTTGTTTAAAATGTATGCTGCAGTCTCTACTGCATAACCCCAAAATGAACTTTGGCAATTGAGCATAGCTCATCATCGATTGAACCATGTCCAAGAGGGTTCTGTTTCTCCTTTCAGATACACCATTTTGCTAAGGCATACCAGGTGCAGAGAGTTGGGACTTAATTCAATGTTCTATCATTTAGTCTTGGAATCTCTAGTCCATATACTCTCCACCTCGATTTGATCAAAGCGTCTTAATGGAATTACTATAAAATAAGTCCCTCTCGGTCCAGTGAGAGAGTGAGGCCCCATTGTTCAAGCCTTCAAATCAACACTTAAGGGAATTACTCGTCTACTTACCCTATAAGGGAAGGAGTAAATTCTATCTTGTGAGATCATGTTCCCAATTTCTCATTTGGTCATGTTCCCAATATAGTAGGCTTATTGAATCCGCTTCAAAAGCCATTCGCACCCACGTAAATCAAAGGACATTCTCCCATAGGCAGGAGTTCATAATTCACTCACGATTAATATCGAGTCACATATGATCATCCTATGAAATATTGAACTTCCCTTTTAATAGATTTATGAATATAGATAAAATATTTCGTGGTCCAGTCTTATACAAACTCATTGTATACGATACCCCCACTTGCATGTCTCCACATGAACAATTTGGATCTAATCATTTGTAACCTTACAAAGTGGGTTGTATCAATAGTGTCACTAGGATAAGCCACCAAGCCTTATCCGTATACTATAGACTCTTTAAGTTACTTCTCGAACATGATTATCTTATATAGTGTTCAATATTATATTAGTAACCTAGGATTTTGATAAAATGTATAATAAATATTGCACATAAAAATGTATTTTATAAATAATGTTATACAAGCTACGAGGTTTTAGGACATAAATCCCAACAATCTCTCAATTGCACTAAAGTCGATGAGACATGTATCCTAGGACATACTCTATAGCCAACATTTTCTCCCACTTGTCCTAGAGAAGATGTCTCATCATCCTAGTTTTTCTAGGTAACTCTCAAACACTTTAGCTTGAAGAGTGCTAGTAAATAAATCAACACAACTGTCTCTCAAGGATCATCTTGATCATCACCGTGATGCTTTTTCTTATCATGTTCCTCATATAATGATGGTATCTAAGTTCCTTAAAACTTATTAAATCTCTACCATAATAGAGTAGTGTTAGAAGCCTAACCTTGTTTGGAACACCTTCCATATCAATAGAAACTATTTAAGCCATACAAGTTCTTTCATTGATTCGCAAGCAAGAATATTAAACAAGTTCAATAGCTCTATCACTTAGGGCGAGAATAATCTTGACATAGATTTTTATAAATCTTTATCATGATTAGTATATCTTGTAAGAATCAAATCCTTAGCTACATACACAAGCATATAATTTCTCGTTTATGCATAGATACCTGAGAAAGTTATAGATTTGGTACTCAATGGTCATATACCATTTCTTGACTAATATATATAAACCAACTTCATTTTTGGTTATGTCTCATGTATACACTAGACTATTGTCTACTCAACCGTAGATAATCAATCTTATGCCTAGAGAAAGTTATAGATTTGGTACTCAATGGTCATATACTATTTCTTGACTGATATATATTAACCAAATTAATTTTTGGTTATGTCTCATGTATACACTAGACTATTGTCTACTCAACCGTAGATAATCAATCTTATGTCCAGAGAAAGTTATAGATTTGGTACTCAATGGTCATATACTATTTCTTGACTGATATATATTAACCAACTTAATTTTTGGTTATGTCTCATGTATAGACTATTGTCTACTCAACCGTAGATAATCAATCTTATGTCCTCCACATTTGAGGTGTCTTAGGATCCTCTTCCTTGGATAAAGTAACTTCATTCTTAAAGGGTACCTTACAATTTTCTGAAGTTCTGCATCAACTACTTGACAACAATATTGTCAATATAAGATGTTTGAGACAAAGTTAATATTTTTTCCTTGCAATTTCTATTTGGATCTTTATGACAAATGGAATTATTCCAAATCATTCATTTGGAATTAGTTAGGTAATCAACTTTTTTTGTTACATATCAATCCTATATCATTCCCAATGAGTAAGATGTCATGAACACAAACATGAGAAACAACCATTAAACAATTAATGATTTTCTTGTCTATACAAGTTTCATTAACCTTTAATCAAAGTCATAGGTTTTGACACCTCTATTATTAAACCTAATATTCCAAGATAAGATCAAATTCATTTCGTAAATAACTATTTACAATTTGCAAACCTTTTGCTCCTGATCTTAAATGCGAACCCCTCTAGTTTATTTGTGTAGATGCATTCTTTAAGATTTTCTTTCCAAAAGAAAGTCTTTACATCGATTTATCATATTGCATATACAACAATACATAGATTGTAAAATGCTTATAGACTTTAGTATGGCAACAAAGGAGAAATTTTATTCATAGTCAACTTTCTCCTATTGGGTTTGACCCTTTACCATTAGTCTTACTTTGAAGGTTGATACCTTCAATCTACACATTCTTTTATTTTTTTAATTATTAATTTTTATATTTTTGTAGATTCGTTCATTGCCTATGAGTTTAACCCCCATTTAGAATATCTACAAATTCTAGACATAGATTTAATATATAAGCTCTATCTCTAGATTCATGACTTTGATCTTTTAACTATGTCAACCACATATTGTTCAAGATTACATTAGTAACCTAGGATTTTCATAAAATGGATAATCAATATTACATATAAAAATATATTTTATAAATAATATTATTTAAGTTACAAGGCCTTAGGGCATAAATCCGAACAATAAAGAAGATGTTGGAGGGACTCCACATGATCTTCCGAGCTATCGTTGATCTAATACGAACTGGTGTGTGGGCATCTTTTTGATAGAACTCGAAACAAAAACAATTTTCTTATGACTATTTTGAGGAGAGGGAGGAAAAGGAGGAAAATGACTTACTTCCTCAAGTTTTGACTATAAGTTTCCATATATACACCAAAACCCAATGCCTTAAGGGCTTTTAACTTCTATAATTTAATTATGAAAATTAAAAACTCTTTCTAATTTCTATAATTAATTGTTCAGATCCCATCTCATGAGCTTGGGTTCATGGACTTTTCCATAAACCCTAACATGGAGTCATACCCCATTGTAGTTTTACCAGTATTTGCAGGTTTATTACTTTTCATTTTTCCTTTGGACTTGCAAAACTCAATGGACTCCTTGCTTATGAAATTGGGCATAAAGTTGGTCCAACTATCTAATTGGACTTCCAAAGTCCAATTAACCCAATTTCTAATTAATTAATAACAAATCTAATTTATTATTAATAGCCAAATTAATTAATCTCAATTTGTATTAATAATAAATCTAAATTACTATTAATATTCAAATTAAATTATTCAATTTGTAATTAATTAATCGTAAATTTTCATTTATTAATAATATCCAAATTAAATAATCTTTATTATTTAACTATCTCCCAATCAATTGTTCAATGCAGAGGTAACGAGCTAGCAAGGGGACTTTATGGACCTACATCTTTGAGCTCTAATGTTTAAGATCAGTTAGTTAAACTATTAAACTAACCAATCCCACCATTAACCCAAGATAACTTCACTATAAACATGAGATTGCGCTTTCGTACTGTAGAGTTATGTCCATGAATGTAACCATAACAGTTCATTTGATTCTTCACAAAGTGACTCGTGGTTCCAGTTTGGTGAAATTATCGTTTTTCCCCTGGCCCCACCTCTTACTCCTTAAGTAACACTAGTTCTTTAATGGATAGCCTTCCATGAATCTCATTGTGGGAAAATCCTTCTTCGCGTATCAAGAAGGAGGTACCCTTTTATCGAAGTCCCAAACCAGCACATTAACGGAATCACATATATACATACTCAATATAAAGAAGTGCACACATTGCACTTTCCACTATTGAGTGGCTGTGAATTCCATCTTGTTTACGAATGTTTCGAGCTCTCCAATTGAATGCATTCCTAAGACACTAGACTTATTGAGCGGATATATAAGTCACTCTCACCAAGTTGCTCAAAGAACATACCCGCATAGGTAAGAGTTCATAACACACTCAAGATTTAGATCAAATGACTTATGATCATCCTAGTGATGTGTTTGCATTTTCTTTCAACTGTCTTACAAGAAATGTGCAGAATACATCGCGGTCCACCCTTACGTAATCTCATTGTATATGATACCTCCACTCATATGTCAACACCGAAACGATCCAGATAAGTTCATCTGTAGCAGTTAGAAAGTGGACCATATAACAGTGCATTAGAATAAGTCTCCAACCCTATCCATATACTGTAGACCATTTAAGCCACTACTCTTAAACTTGATCCTCTCTTATGTCTGATACATATCAAGTTTAAGAACACATCTAGTGGTTAAGGGGCGATTAGACATTAAATGTCGCTAAATTTGAAAAGTTGGAAAAATAATTTTTATCTTATATAAACCATTATAGTTTACATGACGTTGCGAGCGTAGGGCAGAAATCCCAATAATCTCCCACATGCACAAAAGCCAGTGAGATATGTACCTAGGGCATCCCATATACTTACATACTCTCACTTGCCCTAGAAGGGAGTCGCAATCCTAGACTCTCCTACCTGTTAGCCATAAGAGCCCCTACAAACTAATCAGCATGTTCACCCCTAAGAGGCACTTTTTGTCAACATTAGAACTCTTTCGTTCTTATATGCTCCTTGGTTTCAAGTTTCCTAAAATTATCCAATTTACATCTCATGAAGTATGTTGATAATTTTGTATTTGGAACACTTCCAAATCAATTGAGAACTTGAATAGCCATACAACTATACTAGTAGCTTCACAAACTGAGCTATTATGGTAAGGTCAGTAACACAATTTTGCTCAACGTATCTCCATACTTTTGCTTTAAGCATAAATTGAGTGCACGAATCCTAACATGGGTTTCCATAAATCCTTTCCTGTAGGTGTACTTGTTAGTGTATTTTACAAGAGTCCAATTCTTATCTATGATCTTATCCTAGTTTTAACTTAAATGTATTTGTCACCCACTTCTTTGCATAATTGTACATCATCTCAATGTGTAAATTCAATGTAAAGACTTAAGAAAACAACTATGTTTGGTTGATATTTACTTTTGGAGACAAGATTTTATCAACATTGAATCTTAGCCATAAGTTTTGTTACTCTATCAAGCTTTATTGTTTATAAACTTATGCATATGAACAAGTTCACTAAGTTGTGCATTTGCAACTAGCAAATGATTTGCTATGGTTTAGGAACAATCTCACGTCTCTTAATGCATCAAATAAATGCTTATTTCAAAACTGTTATTCATAAAAGAACTATCATGATGTTTATTTGCCAAATCACATAGCCAAACTATTAGACAAACAAGCAAAAGGATGTCAGTGACTCTAATGTGACAACAATGGAGACAATCTCCAAGATTTAATTATTTGCCATAAGTAATCTTATCGAAAAACATTATCTTTTGTCTAATCCTCTTTTCCTCTTGTAAATTACTAAATCCAAAGAGAAATGAAGTATATAGACGTCACTTTGAGGTTCATGGCTCCAATCCTTGTTCTTTTATCTTTAGGACCCTAACTCATGCATGGATTTTTTTAGTCAACATCTAACATGAAGACTTGAGCTTTACTTAAGCTAAAAAAAATGGTTTGGTTGACTCACAAGTCTCCAAGCACATTGAGGTACTAATATAACTTCCCTACTCTTAGGTATGGTTCCATCAACAACCTTTGCTGCCTAAGTGTCAATCATTACCAATAGTCAATTATTTAAACATTTTATTTGTGGTATATGTCTATTTAATCAAGTTCATTTGAAGAAAGACAAAATACGCCAAACTTTTTCTTTTCATTTGAACTATAAAGAAGTCATGCCTACTATTAAGCACTTCTTTAAACTAAGTTCGATTTAATTTGAGATTTTTTGTCACAACTTTAAAAGTGATCCTAAATCATGAAAGTGTCATAAACAGAACTTCAATGCTAGAGTCCTCACTGCCCACTTGTTTGTTTTCGTCATTTTCAATAAACTTTTGGTTTCATTATTTGCTCTTAACATACTTGTGGCAATAATTGTGTAGAAGCTAGGATCAAGTCCATCAACTATCAAGAAATAGTTGGAACTCTAAGTTCGTTTACTTCTGATTACGATCTTATCATAATCATGATAGTTTACCTCGTGGGTTCTTATCCAATTCTTGAACTTTTTCAAGAATCTTGACTTTGAGATCCAATAGGTTCCAAAATAAATATCAAGTATGAATGATCATTTCTACAAAAGAAAAAAAATTCTCAACCACATTTTAAACTATTGCATCCATTAAGCTTCCAAGGCCCAAATGCAATAGGTTAGTGGTTCATTGACCGTTTGACATTTTCTATAAACGGTCACAATGGTCATTAAGCCCTTTAGACTAGGTTCACATATTGAATTTGGTTTAATCTAGTTTAAAACCTTACCTATCTCACTAACGTTTCAAGGCTAGTTGCCACTTATGGATATTTAAACTTTGGAACATGCTTGTCGTTTCATTGTCTTATCCCTAACTTTGAACCATTCAGTGTTAAAAACTAATTTAACTTTTAAACCATTAACACATATTTTTTATTCTCATTTTGTTACTTATCGTATTTTAAAACTAATTTTCAAAATTACAAATTCTATTTTTCCAAAGTTCATACTATATGTGCTTTCGAATAGGGAAAAGAAATTGAATTTCTTTTGAATCTTGTGCAAATGTACCATAATTAATTAGAATTAATGGAAGAATAATTTCATTTCTCCCACTATTTAATTGTGATTAATTTAATAGTAATGTGTATATCAATAATTTAATACATATTTTTATTCTCATTAACAACTCATTGTATTTCCAAACTAATTTTGAATATATATTCTCTTATTTTCTCAAAGCTCATACCATATGTGCTTTCAGATAAAAAAAGAAATCAAATTTCTTTTAAGAATTTTATAATAGACAATAATTAATGAGAACTAATGGAAAAAATAATTTCACTTTATCCGACTATTTAATTATAAACAATTCATCGTTAAATAGTAATATATGTCATTAATAACCCATCATATTTCAAAATTAATTTTGAAATATAATCCCTTATCTCCTCAAAGCTCATATCATATGTCCTTTCAGATAGGGGAAAAAGAAATCAAATTTCTTTTAAGAATTTGTACAAATGTACACTATTTAATTCATGAGAAATTCGAAAACTTTTATTGTCACTCACTATTTTAATTGAAACGATAGTATTACCAAAACATTTCGGGTACATTATTTGAATAAGGAAATTAGACATTCAAAACAACAATTTAATGTTAATTAATTAACTCCCACTTAATCATAGTTAATTATTTCACTTAGATTTCAATTTCAAACTTGCAATAAAAAAAATGCATATTTACATACAAGTATACACTACATGCTAAATATAAATAAAACTTAACTAATAGTCCACCAACATTCAATAGTTGGCATAAATTAAAAATAACATTTAAACGAACATAAATCCCAAAGAAAAAGTTCTATGCCACGATGGATCAACAAATGGAGATGAGTGTTGTTGTAGCGTAGGTCAGTCATTCCTTTTATTGAATTGAGACTTCTTCTCAATTAGCAGCTACCCAAGAATAACTCATATTCATATAGTGTTGATTACTGTGTTTTGGGCATGATTTTGCCAAACTACTTTAGCAAAATCTTTTGCGCGTAACCCACATTTTAGATCCTGAGTTCCATGCCAATAAGTGCTATCGTAGGGTAGGTCAAGTATTGGAACAAAACTACTATTCTATTCTTCTAAGGAGATTCACCCTAATATTGATCCATATAAACACCTTCCAGAAGGGGACGTTCCAAAAGCCATTCTGAGGCCCTACATGAACCTCACATTGTGAACCCAACCACGGAGACCGTAGGATACATTGTCATATATCCCTCTCCCACTCAATAGTTTAATAGGTTTTGGGATTTTCAAAACTCAGAAATTGTCTTTGGGCTAAACCAAAAATTTCTAAGTTAATCCAACCTAATTTATTCAACTCTTTAAGGTGTGATACCAATTCATAGGGACAATGGACCGACCACATCTCCATAATGGTATGATAGTGTTCACTTTGGGCATAAGCCCTCATGGCTTTGCTTTTTGTTTCACCCCAAAAGGCCTCATACAAATGGAGATGATGTTGTCCATCACTTCTATACCCATGATCCTCCCCTTGTCTAGCCAATGTGGGATTCGCACTCGCAACAATCCTCCCCTCGAAGAAAGGACCACCGAGCCTCCCTTCAAATAGTCATCCGTCTGCTCACTCCTATCCAGGCCAACTCATTCCTCCGGAGTGCACCGTCTTTCCAATAGAGCTCTACCACGGATCATCTACATGACTATTTCCTTGACACTCATTACTTTCCACTTGTTTGGCACCCGAGAATTCTACCGACATTGCTAAGTTAGGGGCATGGCTGTGATACCATAAAACAAATAAAAGAAAGAGAGAAGGAAGACCTTAATTTTAATGTGAATTACTATGTTTTAATCTAATTAAGACTACTCACATTATAAACCTTCTGAATGAATTTAAGTAAAATATTGTCCAATTCAACTTCCAAGTGGGACCCCAAGTCGAGGTGTTCCCTTTCCAAAAACTTAAAAACCCTATCATAGTCAAGACCTGCCTTAGACAGAGTTCCCTTATGGGCCATTTTAATTTAATTTCATTAGGTTGGATCTTTACAACCCAGAGGCTAGAAGACTAAGGCTAAAAGACAAATATTGTAGGCGAAGCTCACACGTTGAGTCTTGCCTTTTCTTTACATAATTCTATATATAAAGATGAGAGTGGAGAAAAATCTAAGAATAAGAGATAAGATCAAAACAAATAAGATCTAATCTTTTATTATTACAAAATTACAAAACAAATAATTTAAACGTGCAATTATTACAACCTAACTTATTAAAACTACATTATTACAAAACGTTAAACTAACTTTTTGAAAAATTCAAAAAGTAAATCGTAAGAATTTATTACAAAAAGACAAATAAGTTTATAAAAGTAAAAAAGGTGAACAGTAAAAAGTAACTCTATCAATTAGTCGTCGGAGATTCTTTCAAAATTGAATTATTTGCTGCAACCTTATCTTCTAGTGGTCTTCATTATTGATGTCATAGAGTACATATTTTTTGTCAGCGCATGACCAACAGGTGTAGTACGGAGTTCTTCGGACTAACTCGCCAAATGCTATCATGAACATCCAACTGTTAGCAATCACATGCACTAAACAGAGCATAAAATACATTGTCTTTGCTCCAATATTTAGACTTTGTTGTTGGAACTGTTGCTACTTCAAATTATTTCATTTTGATGTCTTCTCTTATTGCTTCTTGACAAATTAGTACAATCCAGAGAGTATGTAAAGGGATTATACAACATATTGAATTTACATAATATTTTAAAGGAATGAAACTTAAGAAAAAAAGTTTTTGTTTCTTTGTTCATTGTCAGATTCAAATAACAAAGATTTTTATACATTTTTTTTAATACATAGTCTCCTTTGCAAAGGCTAAGTTTTTTGATGTCCTTTGCGAACATACGTTGTGAAGACGGTTGTTATCCCATCAATGTCTGTTCTACGTATCTAGGAATGGGTCATATTCATCTTCTTCTTCGTTAGCATTTGGTGCTGGTTGGGTTGAGGGTCTGCTCCATCATTGTTTGAAGATGTACTTTTCTAAAAGATAACTGCCTCGAGGATTTGTTGAAATTCAGAATCAGTTGTTGTCTGAGCTAATCTTGCAAGGATTTTACTCTTTGTATTGAGAAATTCTACATTCTTTCTTATGGATAGATCTTGCATATATCCATTGTCTGCAAACAAGGCTTTTACAACTTTGAGGTCAAAATGGTCTCTTGAAGCGTTTTGCCACCACTTTATTTTGATGACTTGGACCAGTCTCTTGTATTGAGACTTTGCTTCAATTTTAAAAGTCTAGCTCATGATCCAGGGGATTTGGAAATATAAACAAAATCTCATGGATAAGTGGAAAGGAATTTTAAAGATAGTCCTACACAAATAAAAATAGGCTTCTTGAAGATGGATTGGAAGGATTTTGTCTGTGAGACCAAATGTTACCCACCAATCTATGAACCACAGCGGGAAGTGTGTCTTCTGAGCGTTGGGGCTAAAATGAACAAACCATGAATGGTCTTTTGGTGTATGCTAGAACATTAGATGCCAAAGTCCGACATAATCTTTGTAACTGTAAGTTTTTAGAAGGAAATTTTTTTAAAAGGTTTTTTCAGTAAAAAGATTTTGATTCCACTGAGTAGGGTTCATTACTTTGAGAATTTTAAATTTTGAATAGGCGACTCTGGATGAATCAGTTTTATCAGGGATATGAGTGATTTCAGCCAACTTAGTGTCAACTAAAATGAGCTCATAAAAGATTATGATTTTGTTTGGGTTTTCTGGAAGGAACCAAAAGTTGAGAGGAAACATTTTTGTATCGGTTTCCGAAAGACTCACTAATTCAAATTCAGGTTCAACGATTTGGTCATGAACCAATCCTGGTTTTTCTACATAGGTTGTGACTTCTGGTCTCAGTTTCAAATGACGTTCTGGCTTAACGACGGTTGAATATGTTGACGGAGTGACTGGTCTGGGAGACGCCACTTGGGTTGGAGAGGCTGAAGGCCTCAACTGGACTAGACGGCCTGAAGGGCGTATTAACAAGGCAGAAGGCCTCGATGGAGTAGGAGACTCCGTAATTCGTATGCCGGAAGAAAGAGTTCGTGAACAATTTGAGGTGATGAACTCTAAGTCCATCGCATAATTGTCACTACTCATTGCCCGAGGTGACGGTTTGGAGGTTGATGAGGATGCAGGCGATTTGCCTCTACCTCTTCCTCTGTTTTGGTTTTGGTCTTGATGGTGAATCTTTTGTTGATAAGATCATCTTGGAATTTTTGTACACAAGTTACTATTGCTAGTAATTCTTTTTTCACTGTGGAATAATTACTCTGAGTATTATTACATACTCCACTATGGTAGCGAACTATTTGTTCTTTACCATTTATTTTTTGTTTTAGTATCCCTCCATATCCCATGTCAGATGCATCTGTCTCAACAATGAGCTCAGCTGCTAGGTTCAATAAGTTGAGGAATGAAAGGGTTTTTACCAGAGTTTTGATTTTTTGGACGACTCGAGTGTGCTCTTCGACCCAAGGTTTTGGATTTTTCTTAAGCCGTTGGAACAGTCGTTTGCAAATGGGCTTGAGATTCTGTATGAAATCAGACATATAGTTTAGACAACCCAAGAACCTTTGTTATTGGGTTTTGTCTATTATCCTATCTAGAAATATAGATGCAAATTCTATGGATCTTTGAATGGGCTTTATTGATCACAAATGGATCTCAAATCCTAAAAATAAGATATTTGTTTGAAATCACTTAACTTTTGGTAAAGATATAACTAAACCATTTTCTTTGATTATCTTAATAAAGATATTCAAATGTTTGAAATATTGGTCAATATTATCAGAAAATATCAAAATATCGTCGATGTATACGATAGAAAAATCTTGATAGTTATTGAAAATATCATTCATAATTTTTTGAAATTCAGAAGGGGCATTTTTTAACGTGAATGGGATTACATTTCACTCATATTGTCCGAATGGAACATTAAATGCAGTTTTGTACTTCTCTTTTTCAAAAATTTTAATCTGCGAAAATCTAGATTTTAAATCGAATTTTGAAAATACTTTTGCAGTTGAAATACATTTTATTAAGTCTGGTTTATGTGGTATAGTTTACCGTATCCATTGTAAAACTTTGTTTAGAGGTTTGTAATTTATGATGAACCTGGGTACACCACGCTTCTTTTCGGCTGCGTTGTTTGCATAGAAAGTTCCACATGACCACTGGCTTTTTTATGGTCTTATCAGCTTTTTACTTAGTAATTCGTGGATCTTCTTTTTACAGTGCTGCATTATGTCTGCATTCATCTGAATTGATCTTGCCTTTGTTGGAATTGCATGTTCTGCAAAATCTTTGACATATGATAGATCAACTATATGTTGTCTTCTTTGCCATAATGCATTAGGTAAATCCGAACATATTTCTGACTCAATTGTTTGCAGTAAAGATTTAATCTTTTCATATTTACATACAAGTATACACTACATGCTAAATATAAATAAAACTTAACTAATAGTGCACAAACATTCAGTAATTGGCATAAATTCAAAATAACATTTAAACGAACATAAATCCCAAAGAAAAAATTCTATGCCACGATGGATCAACAAATGGAGATGAGTGTTGTCGTAGTGTAGGCCAGTCATTCCTTTTATTGAACTGAGACTTCTTCTCAAATAGCAGCTACCCAAGAATAACTTATATTCATATAGTGTTGATTACCGTGTTTTGAGCTAGATTTTGCCAAACTACTTTAGCAAAATCTTTTGAGCGGAACCCACGTTTTAGATCCTGTAGTTCCATCCCAACAAGTGCTGTCATACTGTAGGTCAAGTATTGGAACAAAACTACTATCCTATCCTTCTAAGTAGATTCACCTTGATATTGATACATATAAACACCTTCCATAAGGAGACGCAAAAGCGGTTGCGAGGCCCCACATGAACCTCATGTTGTGAATCCAACCATGGAGACCGTAGGATACATTGTCATATATCCTTCTCGCACTCAATATTTTAATAGGTTTTGGGATTTTCAAAACTCGGAAATAGTCTTTGTGCTAAACAAAAAATTTCTAAGTTACCCAACCTAATCCATTAAACTCTTTAAGCTGTGATACCAATTCATAGGGACAACGAAGCCTCCACAACTTCACAATGGTATGATATTGTTCACTTTGGCCATAAGCCCTCATAGCTTTACTTTTGGTTTCACCCCAAAAGGCCTCATACTAATGGAGATGATGTTGTCCATCACTTATATACCCATGACCCTCCCCTTGTCTAGTCAATGTGGGATTCGCACTTCCAACAATCCTCCCCTCGAAGAATGGACCATCGAGCTTCCCTTCAAATAGTCATCCCTCCACTCACTCCTATCCAGGCCAGCTTCTTCTTCCAGAGCGCACCGCCTATCCAATAGAGCTCTACCACGGATCCTCCACATGGCTATTTCCTTGAGACTCATTACTTTCCACTTGTTTGGCACCCAAGGATTCTACCTACATTGTTAAGTTAGGGGCATGGCTTTAATACCATAAAACAAATAAAAGAAAAAGAGAAGAAAGACGTTAATTTGAATGTGAATTACTGTGTTTTAACCTAATTAAGACTACTCACATTATGGACCTTCTAAATGAATTTAGGTAAAATATTGACCAATTCAACTCCTCAGTGGAACCCCAAGTTGAGGTGTTCCCTTTAGGTCAACTTAAAAACCCCATCATAGTCAAGACCTCGCTCAGACAGAGTTCCCTTAGGGGCAATTTTTATTTGAAACTAATTAAGTAAAATTCTAATGTAGTTTCTAATTAATTTTTAGAACTATCCTAAAATAAATTAATTAACTAAATAATTAACCTAATAGAACTAAGAAACATTCAAACAATGCATAAAATTACAATTATTTTAAAATGCATGAAAGTATAACCTATTGTGAGAATTGTTTTTCAGAAAAAAACTATATTGCATACATTATGTAATATAATAAAGTAAATCATGCATCAAATTCAAAATAACATATACATTACATGCATATCATAAATATTTAGAACTATATTGACCATATAATAATAAATAATAAAAGCAAATTTGACCAACATATTTGGCATATCCTAAGAAATTGAACATAAAATTAAAATTACAAAAATTAACTACCAAGACATATGTTGGCCTTCACTTTTTTGAACCAAATACGTTAAAAATTAGGGTTTACAAAACCCTAATATCTTCCAAATGCCTGCTTCCAAGCCCATCGTCGGCCTTAAGGCTCAACCGATAGAAACTTCTCCGTCGGTAGAAAACCATGTGCTCACCAAAATTAACTCCAAACCGTGGGTTGTCTTTCACTTTTGCCATTGATTGAATTCACTTTTGCCCTTGATTGAAAACAGTTCAATCCAATCAATGTCAAAGCCAAAACAAATCCAACCACCTAGACTTTTTTTTTCTTTTTACATTGAAAGACAAGCTCCACCGTCAACCCATTCTTTGAAGTTCTGGATCAATTACTTGACAACAATCTTGTCAAGATATGATGTTTGAGAAAAAGTTAAATTTTAGTCCTTGTCAATACCTCGTACTATTACATTCAGGATAATAGGACTTCAATTTTATCATCTAATATGGCAACTTGGACTTTAGGTAAGCCCTTATAAGTGATTAACTCTCTTACTACTATGAGGCCTATGACTAGGATTCATTTGACTGTCAAATGTAATGGAACTATCAACAACTGTTGTTAACTATTTAGTGGCTTCACTAGGAACCAATTATCAAAACTATCTTACCTTTTCAAGGTTTGTGGTCTTTTATATGATTCTTCTTATAGAAAAGTAACATTTGTTATACAAATATCTTATTCCCTTTAAGACTATATAAAAAACCTTTTTGTGTCTCTATAGGGGTAGCCTACACTTAGGCATATACATGAACTCGTTCCAACCTTTTATGATTTTGTCTTTAGCATGTATGATTGACATTTTCATTCGTTGAAGTGTTGTAAACTACCTTTACTATTCTCCCATAATCTTAAAGGAGTCTTGAGACACTTTTGGAAGGAACCTTGTTCATTATGCAATCTCTATAGCATATTCTAATTGGAGTTTGGTAATGATGTGTAACTAATTATTAATTTGACCACGTCTAGTAAGGTCATATTTATCCTCTTACAACACCCTTTACACAATTGTATTGGGTCTTCAAAGCTGGGATATTATCCCACTTTCTATCAATTAATCTTAGTACGTTTCATTTATGTACTTTCCACTGCAGTCTGATTGTAGTGTTTGGATAGAGTTGCCTACATTATTTTCAACTTCGGTCTTATACGTCTTAAACTTTTCGAGTGTTTTAGGGTAATATTGAATTAAGAGATACTTATATTTTAAATAATCATTTTCAAAGAAGATGAATTATTATAACTTTAGCTTGTTTTTATATGCACCAATCCAATTGGATATTAATGTGTAAGCTCAAAGTATTCTTTGGCCTTGTAGCAACAGAAAGCCGTTTGATTATCTTGCATGAAAGGCATGATAATCATGAATCTCAAGATAGAGAATTCAATCACTACAAAGGCTTAGGGTGTGTTTGGGATAACTTTGGAATAAAATGCTTTTGAAATAAAATTAATTTTTCTACGAGCACTTTTGAAAAATTAATAATTTAAATTGTGTTTAGTACAGTTTCTTGAATATTTTTAGAAAATCAAAAGTTTTTTATGAAAAAATCGTAACATATAAAATGCAGTTTAAAAATTTGGATAAATTTAAAAGTTATTTTTCGATAATCTATCCCCCTTGTATTTCTTCAAAAATAAATTTTAATTTAATCCATTTTTTAAAAACTTCATTCTATATGTTAAGATTTGTTTTCATAAAACATTTTTTATTTTCTAAAATTATTCAAGAAACTATACTAAACACACTTTAAATTATTAATTTTTTCAAAAGTGCTCATAGAAAATGTAATTTTATTTAAAAAACATTTTTTTCCAAACTTATCCCAAACAAACCGTTCATTGAAGTCCAAGTTGCCATATTAGATGATAAAATTAAGGGCCCATTATCCTGAATGTAACAACACTGAGTATTGACAAGGATTAAAAGATCAAGTCATGAATCTCGAGATATAGGTTATGTATTCTATCTCTGTCTAGAATTTATAGATCTTCTTAATGTGGTGGAACCCATAGGTAATGAACGAACCTACCTAAAAACAAGATGTGTAGATTAAAGGTACAGACCTTCAAAGTAAAATTAATGTGTAACCTCAAATTGTTCTTTGGCCTTGTAGCATTTTTCAATGAAAAGCCTTTTGATTATCTTGCATGAAAGGAAAGATAATCGTGAGTCTCGAGATAGGCAATTCAACCACTTCAAGGGCTTAGTTGAAGTCCATGTTGCCATATTAGAGGATAAAATTGAGGGCATATTATCCTCACTGTAACAGTACGGGGTATTGGCAAGATTAAAATATCAAAGTCCTAAATTTCGAGATAGAGCTTTTATATTTTATCTCTGTCTGGAATTTGTAGATCTTTTTAATGGGGTTAAACCCATAGGTAAGGAAGAAATCTACAAAAATAAAAAGTAAATGAAAATAAATAAATAAATAAATAAAAGGATGTGCAAATTGAAGGTACAAACCTACAAAGTAAGATTAATGGTACTTGCATGAAAGGCAAGATTCATAGACATGGAAAGTGTCCGACTCTAACTTGTTTAGAGAGCTACTCTTTACTAGTGTGAACCTAAAATAAGTACCAACTTTAGGAGAAACCTTATTGTCTTTCTATTCTGGACTCTTATAGTCCTACCTCAATTCAACATATTTCCAAACTGATTTGAAAATACAAACTGTATTACTTTCTAAATTCATACAATATGAACTTTCTAATAATAAAGCTCTAGAAATCAAATTTCTTTTAAAATAGTACTAAAAGTACATTGCTCGATATCAAGTAAGAAGAATTATTTAACGACATCCTAATATCTCCCACTACATCAATTGAGATAGAACTCCTAGTGCCAACTTGTAAAGATTATTCTACATTATTACTCACTTTCCAAGAACTACATAATTTTTATGAACAACAACTGTAGATAGTAGATTCTAAATCAACTATCAAAATGAGATTGTTATTCTCTACAAAAAAATATAGTAAATAAAAGTTACTATTATTTGTATTCCTTTTTTATAGAGATACTTCAAAAGTTTCTATCATTATGACTGCTTTGGCTACTCTAGAAACTTTTTTTTTTTTTTTTGGCTTCAGTCATAGAGCTTCTCTTCTTAGACTTCTGTTATACATAATCCTGAGATCAATTAGATAATTATCGAAATTTGGCATTTAAATGACTTCAAACTCCAAGTTCATTTATTTCTGATTACGATCTTATCATAATCATTATAGTTTACCACATTGGTTCTTATCCAACTCTTGAACTTTTCAAGGATCTTGACTTTAAGACCCACTAAGCTCTAAAATTAATATCCAATATGATTGATCATCTCTTAAAAAGACAAAACATTCTCAGCCACACTTTAAGCTGTTGCATCCGTTGAGCCTCCAAGGCCCAAACGCAATAGGCTAGTGGTTCATTGACCATTTGACATTTTCTATAAAAGGTCATAATGGTCATTAAGCCCTCCAGACCAAGTTCACAGATTGGCTTCAGTTTAATCTAGATTAAAACTATACCTATCCCACTAACCTTCCAAGGGTAGTTGCCACTTATGGATATTTAAACTTTGAAACCTGTTTGTCGTTTCATTCTTATCCTTCACTCTAAACCATTTCGTGTTAAAAACTAATTTAAGTGTTAAACCCTTAACACATATTTTTTATTATTCTCACTTGTTACTTATTGTATTTCAAAACTACTTTTGAAAAATACTAATTCTATTTTTCCAAAGCTCATACTATATGTGTTTTTGTATAGATAGAACGAAATCGAATTTCTTTTTAATCTTATGCAATCGTACTACAGTTAATGAGAATGAATGGGAATAATTTCATTTTCTCCCACTATTTAATTGTGAGCAAATCCATAGTAATATGTGTATCAACGATTTAATACACAATTTTATTCTCATTAGTAACTCATTGTATTTCAAAACTGATTTTGAAACATGCAAAACCTATTTTCCCAAAGCTCATGCTGCAAGTGCTTTCGAATAGGAGAAAAGAAATCAAATTTCTTTTTAAGAATTTATACATTGTACTATAACTAATGAGAACTAATGGGAAAAATAATGTCATTCGCAACCACTATTTAATTATGAACAATTCAACGTTAAATTTTAATGTATGTGTTAACGTCTTGACTCATACTTTTGTTCTTATTATTAACCCTTGGGTAACCTAAACCATTCAAGCCTTGAGAAATACAAACAGTTTTGTCCAGAAACTTTCCTTCGATCTTTCAAGAAGGTTCCCACCAACTGTAATCTCTTTAAGTTATAGGCAGGAAGATCTTGTTGAGCATTCGCTTGAAAGTTGCCAGAAAGATCTTGTGGAGTTGAAACGAATTGTTTCTTCACAAATATTTCTTTTCCTCTGCATAATTCTAAATTAATTTCAACGTCGATCCTACATTCTAAATTGTTTAGAATCGAAATTCCACTGCATGATGATTTGTTCATCCATACACTATGGCTCCTGAAGAAGGCGATAAATATATCGAGATTCAAGAAAACGACTCAACTCACAAAAACAACAACAAAATAAACAAACAACAAAACAAGCAAGGGAAAGACACTTGGGTTGCCTCTCAAGAAGCACTGGATTTAACGTCTCGATGTAGACAGGACATCAAATCACTAATTCTTTAATCACCATATCCTTGATCCACGTATCGTTGTTTCCATATGCATTGTTGATCTTGTGCAACAAATTCTGAACAACAGTTTCTTTTACGCTGCTCACACTAGAAGGTATAACAAAAGGTTGAGTAGAAGAAACGCAGTATACAGATCTAAAGTGCACAGGCAGGTTTTCAATTTTAAATTAAGAGGTTTAACATTCAAGTATTTTTTTCTCATTTTCACCTAGCAAAGACATATTTTTAGTACACATTTCCATTCAAAGCACCTAAACTACCACACACGTGGTTCAATACACATTTCCCCTTATTAGACTATAAGAAATATCATAATTATCAATTTCAGCACAACCATTCTTCACAACATCCAACTTACAACTGGAACTTACCTTAGGAGGTCTATTAAAAGCTTGATAAATGTCAAAGTTTACCTCATTGTAATTTACCCGTAAAGTCAAGCTACCTTGTTAGTGGCCAAGAACGGTCTTCCCAATATGATGAGCATCTTCGAGTCCTCTTCCATGTCCAATACTACGAAGTTTGCAAGAAATATGAACTTATCGACTTTGACTAACACATCTTCTACCATACCTATTGGGTAGGTTACTAATCTATCAACGATCTGTAGACGAATGGTAGTTGACTATTCTTGACTCAAGTTCAATTTCCTAAAAAATAGATAGAGGTATAAGATTAATAGTTGAACCTAAATCACATAAAACATGATTAATCTATAAACTACCAACTTGCCACTTTTTTAAAAAAAGAGCATTGAACTTACCTTTTTGCATAGTTTTGAGCATAGTCGCTATTTGATCAACTTGGACCTACAAATTTTTCATGGCCTTCTCTTTGCTATCCATCTTGCTCTCTAGGTAACGTGTTTTGTTATTAGACTCAATGATGAAAGTTCTCATCAAGTCCTCCATTGCAGATTTCTCGGACTGTTACTACAATGAGGAGGCAAAGCTCGAAGGAACCTGCAACACATTCTTCTTGTTAGCATAGAAAAAGCTTTTCTAACTACACAAACCTGGATGATATTGATTCGACAGTGGATTCCAATGACCGTCAAACTGGTTTGCATGCCCTCAATTTATATAATTCGCCTACTCAAGATGTTTGTTCTTCTGAGAGGGATAAAAGCGGCATGCTACCATATATGCTAGCGACTGAATCTTACATGGCACCACAAGATTATTCAAAGCATTAGTAAGCATTATGATTTGGGCTTTGAGAGAACTCACCTCGTCTAATGCATACATCCCCGCTCTCGAGATGTGGACCTTTTAGATGGCCAATTATAATTCGTGCCTAGGCACCCTCGGTAGTCTTCGAAAATATTGATCCCCCATGGCTGCATCAACGATGGATTTAGTGTTACTAGATAAGTCATTATAAAATAACTAGCATGGCGTTGAGATGTCGTGCCCTTGGGTCATCACTTGTTTTGGCACTATTTCTTCGTTCCTTGGCCAAATTCACTATTCTCTCTTCTTAGGCTCATTTTAAACTCGAACAACATCAAATCTATATTTTCGCTTCCAAATGTTGGGTTCCTACAAAATCAACAAATACAACATCAAAGAGCACGTGAAAGCCTACAAAACTACAAAATCTAAAGCCCTAAAATAACACTTTTGGAGTGCTATCAGCAACATAGCAGTAGGAAGAGTTCTTAATCAGAGAACATTATTTAACTTTAGGTTTTTGTTATGAGGTTTTATCTTACCAACATGAGTAGGATCAAGGCCATCTCCATTTTTTACATAGAGTTTCTCATTTTCTTTATAAAGAAGAGGTGTAGAGACCTTACTTAAGTCATTTACTACGTGAGAAGTAGCTCTAGAATTTGCGTCTAAAGTTGAATTTGCGATCTCTTCAAAGAACAATGCAACCAACACTTTTGGGATCTCTTAGCTTACATAATTAATCAAAATTCTCCGAACATCGTAAGGCAGTATGATTAGTTTTGTCGTAGATTTGACAAGAAATAGATTTACATTGATTTTCTTCATTGGTTAAAGATTTTTCCTTGGTTGTGTTATTGAAAGAGTAGTAGCTCGAGTGTACATTTAAGGATGTTTCTTTCTGATTTTTCAGGAAGAACAGAGTTGTTTAAAGGGAAAGGATTGTGCTAAAAAAAATAGAGGAATGCACATATATATTGTTCACAATGAATTAGATTCAAAAACGTTTGAGAAGAAAAGGTCCAAAGGGACTCAGCAACACAAAGATAAAATGCGAATTGTTCTCAGTTTGTTGGACAACAAATAAAGAGGATAAATCCCCAAACTTAGTCGAATGCAACATGGACAAGTTTGAGCGGGGAAACAAAATGATCCTCTAATTGTTGGAGCCAAGTTTTCTCAGTGATCAACTAAAAACTAAGAGCAAGTTCTTAAGACTAGGAAAAATAAGTCGACTTAGTTGTGCAGAAAGAATCTGAGTGAAGAAGTTTTTAACCCTAAGAAACAGAAACAAAGGCACTCATACTAGTCAATTTTTGGCTCTCACTGAATAGCTTATAAATCACTACCGTCTGGATCAATTAATTTTCTCAGTTAGGCTTACTCTATTCTTCAAAAACAGTCAAATTGTTGCAGCAAAATAATTTTTTCGCAAACCCCAAAAAAAAATTTATTATCCAAAAGCAGTGGGTTACAAAAAAATTGATTAAAAGAGACGGTGTCGATAAATATAAACAACAAAAACTATCAAAGCATCAAACACAAAGTATAAAGAAAAACATACAAGAAAGTTATAGTCAAAACATAAGCAAGAAAAGTCATTTGCCTTCTTCTCCTCCCTCTCCTCCCAAGATCCAAAAGGAAATTGTTTTTCTTTTGAGTTCTCCCAAAACGGTTCTCACACACCCATTCGTAGTAAATCGAGGATAGCTCGAAAGATCAGGTGGAGTCCCTCCAGTATCTTCTTTATGCCTTTGTCATTCTAAAGGTAAGTTTTTTGAAAACAATTTTTAAATTTTTTTTTTTAAAAAAATCAAAAGTAACCATTGCAATCCGCATTTTCTATTCAATGTGACCGCTTCCAGTGCGCCACGTTCCAGATCGGATTTGAGTATTTTTCAAGAATTGGTATCAGAGCGGTATTTGGCCTTTTGATTAATTGGATTGATGGAAATTTTTTAGGAAAATTGTCTTCTTGATTTAGTTTATTTATATGAGATATGTGTGTTGGTTCGCAAATTGACTGTTTAGGCATATTTGGCATTAGAATTTTATTTGATTAAATAATTTAGATATGCATGTGATGTGTATATATATATTTATATTTTGCATGTGATGCATGATTTAGTTATTAT